>JAECUM010013999.1:0-63538 GCA_016617855.1 Megalonaias nervosa | reverse complement strand
TATATATATATATATATATTTCGCTATGAATGTCGTTCTCTGTCTATCGAACTCTCATGAGTAGTGAAGCGTCTCAGGGTCCAAAATTATTGGGAACAAGTACACAGTTTTGGAATCAACATTGTTTCTGCTTACTGATCTAATTTGAATGAATCTATTTCAGATATATTTCAATTTATTTTAGAATCAGTGTTTCAGGTATAAAAAGTATAAAACCTCTGTCTCTGTCTGTCTGTCTGTCTGTCTTGGTCTCTCTGCTTGTCTCTGTCTGTCTGTCTATATATATATATATTCACCGTAATAAAGTCCGTCAAAATTACTATGTCTGTGCAAATACGTCGGGATCCAACAATACAAAATAAAATAATCCTCTTTTCCCTGAGAACATAAAACTTGACGAAAGAAACAATAATTTATATGCCAATATCAATACGATTCGACTATAATACTTTATCCAAGAACAAGGTTTTAAACCTTGTTTTCCATGGATGTAGAAAAAGAATCTAACACCAGTGTACATTTCAAATTAAATGTATGACGCGTCTTAATCATTGACACTACTAAAGATATTCATTTAAGATTATAATTAGCAGATGAGGACAGGCCTGATATTGTTTTCCAGGAAGGGTACAATTCTCATAAATTCTTTATTTCATTGGCATTCATTTCCAACTGAAAGATGGAAGTACATGCATAATGTGCCAAAAAATTATAATAAATATATGTGCATAACGTTATAAAGGTTTGGAAGCAATTTCAAAATGCTCTTTGGTGGATTCTTTGGAAAAGATGAAAGTGTATCACTATCTGTCGGCGTTTATTGTTAGGAAAAAAGCATTAATAAATACCATTTTTTTACTATGTTTTACAGATCTACGTTAAATATAAAATATTCATCAAATTCTGAGTTTTCATACTAAACATTTAATAAATGATTCAGTTATGTTCAGGAAAGCTAGATAAGTTGATTTCAAACTTTGAATATCCTTCTACTCATACGAAGACAACGGCAGTGCGTTATCACAAACAACGCTTTGTGCTTTAGAATTCGTTGACATTTTCTCGAATTGTACTGATAATATTAATTATATAAAGTGTCTTTTATTTCGTCCCTGACCAGTATTGTTGTAAAAGAAACCTTTGAAAAATTAACCAAATGTTCAAGGTTTTAATATATTCTTGAGTGGTCTTTGTCGATATGCACGTAACAGGTGTTATGCCAAATGGATCTATTGTAGCCATTTCATCAAAAATATAAACAAAACGTAGCATTCGATTTTCTAGTACAGAAGTGATCAATACCTTTACATAAAAATTTAAATACGCCATACAGTTTGAAAATATTAAGCTTCAGAATGAGACATTCATTCTACTTTTGACATCTGTCTTTAGTAAATTGTTATTTAGTATTGTTGCTTCGACAAATTTATATATTTTCGGCTCCTCGTCAATGTAAGCCAGTAAAAAAATCAAACTTCTAACTTGTAGAAATGTGGCCAAGAGAGACACATGCATGGAAGGCAACGTATTGTACGTGCAAAATAGAACGGCTACAAACTATCAATAGTATGCATCTATGATTTAATATGATGCAGAATAGATTAGTAAATTCATTTTGTGTCAATGTTCATTTCCTCTCTAGCGTTGATCAATATCCTTTGTGAAAGAAAGGAATATAATTATTTCTACATTATAAGACACCACTATTACCTTTTACAATCATTTTTGTTAACCGGGTATGCTATTTCCATGTAAAGTTTCGATTGTGTAGATGCCTGTGTTTGACTTCCTTAAATTCATTAGAGAGAATGACATGTAGCATCTCGATATATCCCCGCTGTATAACACACGATTCTGAAAATTACTATTCATTGTTGAATTATTGGATGGTTGCAACATCATCATTAATCCCTCATTTGGGTGAATAATCCTTAGTGTACGGTTGATCCATTCTTGACTGTAGTACCAGCTGATCGATAAATTGTCTCCACCCATAGCATATATAAGAGTGTCTGAATAAAATAATTATACAATTGAAATAAATAACTCACATGTTTACGTAAAATGATTATGTAACGTGGCGTGCAACAGGCTTTAAGTTATCCTACAAGTTGCTATAGCGTTAGGAATTCCATAAGAACAAACTCTCAAACACCTACATATGACGATTGCCGTTAAATTAAAATTGAACGTTTAAAATAAAAATAGCCGATACTTTACTTGACTACCAAAATAATGTCATCTGTCACTGTGCTGTTTGTATATGCTTCTCGGTCTGGCGACGATAGTTAGAAGAGGCCATCTTACGAATTCTGACAGGTTTCCTAATCATATTAAGCAACATACTCTTTAGTAGAGATTATACCTTTCATTTACATGAAGGTACTACGTGTGTCTGTCTGCTAGGTTGATATTACAAATACTTGTGCTGTTTATAAAGCATCGCTCAGTGCCGGTGTCCCAATAGTAAACAAACTTGTATAACATAGTATCCCTCTGTGTAACATTCTGTATTTCAATCCGGTATTTCTTCGCATTCCTATCTACTGTACACTTCAGACGGCCATATAGGTGTGTTGTGTTCATTATAGAACATTCAGAAGGAAACAGCTTTGCAATGAACTGATCATAGTAGAATAAACGATGGAACATTGTGTCTGACCTGTTAAATTGCATGATGGTAATGTTCTCTCCAAAATTACCTTGCTTCATTTCATCAGGATCTGTTCAAAATAAATTCTAGAACTGAGAATTTAATACCACCATCTCTCGTTATTACACACATATACATACACATTCACACAGAAATATCGTGATGCAACATATTTAGAGATATTTAGTATCTATGATTTATATGCAGCAAGAATAGATAACTTTTGCTCAAAAATACACAAATTTTCTTTATTTCTTATAAATAAGGTCTACTTAGAAGAAAAACAGAAAAATTATGTAATAACTGTTTCAGATGCCAGTATATGTATATTTGCAACATTCTATGAGCATTTAAATTGTATCAGTATGCTAAATATATAACTATTTTGTTTTCAGAAGGCGATCGATTTTCATAACGCATGCTTGTTCTGAGTTAATTGTTTTTTCAGTACATGCTCAATTATGTTGTGCTACATTTAGTCTGAGTAATAATTGGAGTGAAGACGCTTTGATTTGACAGTCGGGATCAATATACGCGGAACAGTAGAATCATAGTGCCAAGTCATTCTTTTTGACACGAAGAATACCACTGGTTCATACAAAGTGGATAGCACATACTCTATTATTCCAAGTCCCCATGTAACATATGTACTGATGTTCATAAAAAAAATTGTGCAACGATTTTGTACCAGAGTAGGTTGAAATTCTCAAACACAAGTACCAACTTGTACGACAGCTCTGCGCGTGTCTTAAAAATGGACATCTCAACAAACAAACAAGGAAACAAAAAACAAGGACACACATATATGGCAAAGAAAATATATATCTTTTCGAGGCAATGGAATGGCCCTGTTTTTTTTTTTTTTAACACCATTCCGTTAATATAGAGGGCATATCAATGATCTTCTTCTCTTTCTCATACTTTGTCTAACCTCTGGTCCTTTGATTCAGACTCTCTTCAGGCATCTTGTTCTCTGCACATAGCGCCTTCGTTTCCAAAGGGCCGTCTCTGTGATGTGGGTGATTGTCCATGATGATTTGACATACATGCGTAAGTCCGTGCGGAACAGCATCGACGATACGAGAGTTGATGATTCTACGTTAGCCCACATCTTGTGACGAGAACCGGTGAAGGGAATGAAGTGAACCGCGGTTATTTATAGTGAAAGAGCGGATCGAAGCGGATTGAGTTTTTTTTTTTTCAACAATCCTAACAAGCGTTACAAAACTCAGTCACAGTGCGGAGTCTGTCTTCCAATCCGAACCTGTGACGTTACATTCCCTATATAGGTGCGCCAGCGTCTCTACGCAGTGAATCTATGTGACAGAGTTAGAACATGACGGAAACTAAGAAGACGGTGAATTGGAGTACACCGGCCGCATCGACGAGAAGTGATCGCATTGCAGCGGATACCAAACCCAACACGGGCCTACTTAAAGAAGAGACCGATTTTAATTGGGATTTATTGGATTTTCTCTGTTCTTCACAATAATCTTTTTTCGGGTAACAGCACCTTCTCCACCTTCTCCTTCTTTAACAAATTTCGAGGATTTTAAACCGAGACAGAAAGAAGAATTGGAGAAGTTTTTGCAAAAGCTGAAAGAAGCAGAACAAGAGGCAAGAAGAAAGCGACAGGAAGAAAAAGAAGAAGCAGAGAAGAAACAAGGTATAGGAGAAAAGGAGGACGGTGAAAGTCAAATGGTGACAGTACTCTTAGACATTATGGCAGAGTTAAGGAGTCTGAAACAAATGTATCAGACTTCTTTATTACGACCCATGTGAAAAACCCTTCCCGAGATAAACAGCCCAACCCTGTTCGCACACCTACTACGCCTGAGATACCCACCCTAGTGATTTCTACCAAAAATCGGCAGGAGCAGGTCCATAATTAGGCCTTGGCAGTTTCAAAGTGATAAGGCAGTTAAACCTCATTACTTCCCGTTCCTGGGTTTGTTTTAAAAGAACAAACACCCAACGGTCCTTTTCAGGGGCATTCAATTCTTTCGAAAAGAGATAGTATTCATTTTGCCAAATCAATTAAACTCAAAATCCCTTTTTGGCCGTTTTTTTGAGTGCGTGAGTGTAGGACCTGATAATTCTAAATATCAAAACCAAGGGACACTTAAGTTTTTCTTTCTGGTCTATTTCGGTACAAATTTACAACCCAATGTCACAACACAACACAACACTTTAACAAGTTCATTAGCTTCTTCTGTGTCTTTGTTCACTCTCTCCTATTCTTGAATTTCTTCACTGTCACCAGTTTTTCCTCTTCTTTTTTCGTCTTCTATTCTTATCTTTCTTCTCTTTCTGGACCTGTCGGGGTTCTTCCTCTTCTTCATCTTCCGAACCCCTCTATTCCTCCTGTTGTTTCTTACGGCAATCTGAAGACCAATGTCCTTGCTCTTGACAATGGTAACAAGTATCTTGACTTTTGTCTCTTTTAACACCTGTATTGTTTGTTTGATATTGTTGACATTCTGTAGACCAATGTCCTTTCTTCTGACAGATATAGCAAGTGTGTTGACTTTTATCTCAAAAGGAGGGGCAGTAATCCGTAGGCTTGTCTGAAGAAAGCCTTCGTATAACACCTCGCAAAGCTCTGATCAGAAGTTCGATCTGTGTTGGCTCTTAAATTGTTCTGGTAGGCTTGACAATGAAATGAATACTTGGAGGGAAGACACTGACCGTTTCTATATACACTGGTCTGACATGGATATACAGGGGCCCATGGCGTTTAAAATGTTGTCATTTGACTTTTTGCACTTAAGATGAAACGATCGCATCATTTCGTGGAGAAATGAAAAGAACGTAAGAGGCATAAACGTGACTTATCGCCTCGCACAGTAGCTGAAGTCTTGGCTCAGATTCATGCCAGCGATTTTGAAGATGACAAGAGTGAGCCAGAATTCAAACGCAGAGATCTACACCAAACCAATGTCCACCACCATTAAACCCTGAAAAGTACTACCACATTCGAGAGAACGATAAACTTTCCTCTAGGAAATTTTGAATCACGGCCTGCACGTACACGGTGAAGTTTAAAGATTTCAAATCCCACGTACCGCTGGAGAAAGAAGAAGAGTTCATCACAGTGTGATTCTTTGTGGCCCACATTAAAACAACAATGTGAAGCCAAAGAAGACGATCACTTCAGACTTTCCATTTATCACTACAGTCTGAAATCGCCCGTTTGGATCGAGTTTAGCATCCCAGCATAATTGACATCTTCCATAGTCATCGACAAGATTCAACACGTGCAACAATCCGACGACACGTTTCACATCACCGATGGAAAAGCGACACTGTTCATGACCCACGTTTCTCTTCCCCAAGGGACAGGACGCAAAAGGTGTTATTGGTGGACGATCTTCACAGCACCATAAAGAGCCTTGTCCGAATTAACAACCCTCAAGACAACATGTGTTTAGCCCATGCCATCGTGGTGGGACGAACGCAAATCGACAAGAACGACACTGTAGAATGGCAAACTATTCAAAAATCGAACCTAACCAAACAACGAAGAGACAAGCGGAGACATCCAAAGACACCCCCTGTGTCATTCCTTAAATGCAAAAATTGCAAGACATCTTGGCTGCACGCTACACCTTGAAAGTGCACCCTCAAGAAGTGTATGGACCTCTGTTGTTTCGAGGCAAAGATTTCAAAGACGGAAAATACATGCACGTCTATCATCACGATGCAAATTTCGATGCCATCACCAGTATCACTGGATTCCTAGGATACAGATATTATTGTGAGAAATATAACTATGGCTATAACAATCGAGAGCAACACAAGTATTGTGGATCGAAATGCGCAGGATGTATGGCCTCTAAACTCTGTCTGGACGACGGACAACAAGAATGCACTGTCAAGCTTGTCAGTGCACTTTTGTCATCCCTACCTGTTACCAACAACATCTGAAGACGCAACGTTCGCAGAGGAAAAGTGCTTTTCAACTCCTGAGATTGTGCCCTACTTGTGGAAAAGGCATACGTACCAATAGTGCCCAGTTACAAATATGTCCAGGAAAGAAACGATGTCACATTTGTCACCAAATCGTGAACTTGGAACACGAATGCTACATTCAAAACTACCATTCCAAACATCAAGGGGAGGAAGATGACCACAAGAATAAAGGCAGTTTCATCATTTTGTATTTCGAATGCATGCAAGAGACCGAAATTCACATTCCTAATTTCTGCGTGGCTCACCCAGCGTGCGAGAAGTGCATCCAAGAGCCTATCTTTAGTCATTGCCCTCACTGCAGCAAGATTCATGGAGGACGTGAAAAAAATCTTTCGGGAACCAAACACGCTAGCAGATTTCCCCTAATTGACGAGACATGGAGCCAAGAGGACATCGAACATTACAGATATTGTCATCGCTATGCCACGGTGATGGTTCACAATTTCTCGGGATATGATGGACAATTCTTCTCAGTTACAATGCAGTTTAAAGATGCGATGGGTTATTTGGCCATGCCTTTGAGTCGAATGCCTAAAACCTTTGGAATGACAGAAATAGCCAAAGGTTATTTTCCGCACCTGTTCAGTACCGAACCCAATCAACACGCCGTTCTACCCCATTTGCCTGATTCTCGCTACTACGACCCCGACAACATGCGCACCGAACAACAAGAAGCTTTCTACCCTTGGTACCACTCTCACGTCTCAGACCTCATCGACTTTCAGGAAGAAATGTTAAAGTATTGTCGTTCCGACATGGACATTGTACGGCGTTGCTTTGGAAAATTTCGAGAATTATTCATGGAGCACGGAGGGATCGATCCTTTGAAAGAAGCCTGCACCATTGCCAAAGCGTGTTGCTTAGTGTACCGCCAACGATTCAAGCCCTCAAACGACGAACTTTGTCAAAGGTCAATACTCGGTCAAAGCCCTACGCTGGCTACATTACTTGTGCGACAAGGAAGACAAGTGGATCCAACAAACCCGAAAAGGAGGAGGCAAAAAGACCATCGGACCGTATTCGTTGGATGATTGGGACTTAGAAAACCCCAGATCGTGTACAAATTTAACGATTGCTTATTTCACGGATGTCCCATCTGCTACCCTCAACGTGACACCAAAAATCAGTGTTTACAAAGTACCATGGAAGACCTGTTCCAGGCCACTTGTCAGCGTCGCTTGAAGATAGAACAGCAATGATACCAGGTGGTTGAAATATGGGAACACGTGTACGATCACCGATTGAAAACCGATCCAGAGTTTAAACGCATCGTGGAAAGTTACACGTTGGTGAACCCACTGAACCCGCAGAACAGTTTGTACGGAGGACGGGCGAATGCCGCTATACTTGGAGGTATGTTCGCTGTATCCTTACGTGTGCAAATATTGTCATTTTCCTGCAGGGCAAACACAATTGCTAACGGAACACATCAACTTGGAAAACATTCGACGATACCAAGGATTGATTAAATGTAAAGTCTTGCTCTCACGGACTTGTACCATCCCGTTTTACCTCATCATTGCCAAGGAAAACTGATGTTTCCCTTGTGCAGTACTTGTGCCGAAACGTGTAACCAAGACCATTCTTGTCAGCACACCCAGGAAGAACGCGTCTTGACAGGAACGTGGGTCAGCTCTGGACTTGGGATACCAACTGTTAGAAGTGTACAAAATTTACCACCTTCCCAACACAGAAAAATACCACAAGGGTGACGAGACTCAAGAAAGGCATTTTCGCAGACTACGTGGAGGCCTTTTTGAAACTGAAACAAGATACCAGCGGCTAACCTTCCTGGTGCCACACACCCGAAGACCAAAATAAATTCAAAGAGAAATACTTGGAGCAGGAAGGCAATACCTTAGACAATATAGTGAAAAACGAAGGTAGGCGATCGTTTGCCAAAGTGATATTGAATTGCTTGTGGGGCAAAATGGCACAACGGCCGTGTCTACCCAAGACGGAGCATTTGTCCGATCCTTCCCGCTACTTCCAGATGATTCACGACAAAACTAAATACATGAAACACGTGGACGTCCTTCATGAAGAATTTATCTTAGTCAATTACGAAGAAGAACTGGACTTTGTAGAGGCCGACGAATTTGGAAATGTCATCATTGCAGATTTCGTGACAGCCCATGCTCGCTTAAAATTGTACGAAGCTTTAAAACTGTTAGGAGATCGTGTCCTGTATTTTGACACGGACAGTTGCATCTACATCGATCGCCTGGGTCAACGTCACCCTGACATCGAAGGGGACCGTTTATGAGCCTGGACGGACGAGCACCCCGACGACAAGATTCTAAGTTTTGCTAGTGGTGGTCCCAAAAATTACGGCTACGAATACCGGGACAAACAAGGAGAAGTGCACACCGAGTGCAAAGTGAAGGGACTGACTCTTAATTATCGCACTAGTCAAGTGGTGAACTTTGGCGTACTGAAAGAAGTGTTGTAATCTGGAGAGGATCGAGATTTTAGAGTGAGCACCTACGAATCGCGCAAGGTTGCACGTTTACCCACACACCAAATCGTCAGTCGGCAATTTTGGAAAAATTGTATCAAATCGTGTACCAGAAGAAAGTTCGGCTTCCCAAACACGTCACTTTACCGTACGGTCACGTCGATTTTGGTCAACATATTAAAAGGTACAACGTCCAAGATCAATAGTTCGTTGCAACTACCAACACGAAACGAGAAAGATGAATCCTTTCAAACAACAAGTATCATGCGAGAGCAAACTCGAGTGCGATGCTGTGCCTTGCGATTGCAGGGATGGCGTATGCTGTGACCTCAGCGATTCAGTACCACGTCATGGAAACTTTGCTGTAACTCTACTACCACACCTACCATGGAAAGCGATGCAGTGCGTGTCAAACCTGACGGATGAGAAAGCGATGCCACTCTTTATAGTTCAGCTTCTCACTTTACTGGTTTTCATTGTCAATGTCATCCTCCACGCGAAACCATGCGTCTACTACCCTACGGATGTTATCCAACCTTGAGCAAGTCCTGCTGATTTCACCGTACCCTCAAGCAGCAGAGAGGCTGAACCCTACAACGTTTTAGAGGGATCTGTTTGCAAAAATGAGGGTTATACGAAGACTGAAAAATAAGGTCAATAATCGTAAATCGAAGCCTCTAACGGATCATATTTCCATACAACTGGAAACAGATCCAATTAACTTTTTTGTTACCCCGCGTTGACTATTTTTTTCAAATTTTAGACGTGTTCGTTTGCGACGCGCTCACACACGTGTTGTCGTAATTAAATCATTGTTATATGAATAATGATCAGAGAACCACACTCAGCTAGACTAGCTCGAGAACGACTAGAAGCAATCAAGAAATATCTATCCGTGAGAGATTCTGTTAAACAAAAACTACAGGCACGTCAAGATCTCAAAGAAGGATTTGCAGAAGCCGCAGAAGAACTGTTTAAACCTATTACAAAGACTACTAAAGGTCTTCTTCCCGCGTTGGAAAAAAAGCTGAAGCAACTGGAAAAATAGCAAACCGAACTAAGTAAACAAAAAAAATTCTGCGAAAACTTCCAGGTGAGATAGCTGCGGCTCAGCCACCATTACAAGAAGAAGTACAAGTACTTGAAGATATTGACCAAGCTCGTAATGAAGAAGAAGGCGATACAAAGTATCATCCACCAAAACGAGCAATAGTTATGCTTACTGATAAATGTACCGTAGAAAGTGTTAATGATATTAGGAGAGCCAAATACATAAAACATTTAGCTGTGAGTACCGCGAAAAGTTAGGATAATAGAGAAAAGTTTCTGAAACCAGATTACCATGGCCGTAATATAAACCGTGATGACTGGAAAAAAGGATATATCGCATATACTACGGAGTTGTTCAGGTAAGAAATCACTATCCAACTTATATGAAGTTTGACGATGAGATAAAAAAAAATTTCTTTTGCAAGAAGAAAAATCTCCATTGGGTCCATCTCGTATTAAGGAAGAAGAACTGCAACCACAAGAACAACTAGGACAACTAGTAGAACAACAAATACAAAAAGTACGACGACGAGGACAGCCATCACAACAAAAACAACGAGTGACGATTCTACTGGCGCAACTGGAAGTGGCATTAGCACAAGTACCAGGGGAAGTGGTTTTATTACTTCATGTCCCGATAACATTCTTGCCAACGTGGACAGACTAAAACTCTTCATTGTAGGACAACAAGCTGGTAATAATTCCCCAGAAATCATCAATGAGATAACATCGATTTGTCAACGATTATTTACAGGTGGTATCACGGACATTAATGTTTATCGGGCTCTCATCGATGAAATCGTTGATGATTATTACAGTAATTAAACAGTTAGATATAACAACTATGATAACATGATTATACATAATGCTCAACGTGCCCCTGTCAACGTCAGCGTGATAAATTCGCGATTACCTACATACAGCGCGTACTACGGCGATGGACTTGGTGATGTTGTTCAGGGTCTATTTGCAAGGTTAGCCCCAAAAGCAATACCGATTGCAGAACAATTAGGTATGAAAGCTATTGATGTTGTTCGTGATAAAGGAATTGGTGCTATCGGCGACGTTGCCGGTGAAGCATTCTCGGCAATCCGAGATAGACTAGCACGATTGATACGACGAAAACCACAGCCGGTAAAATTACCCAGCACTGAGGTTATGCCTACAAATGGTAGTAAAATAATAAATCGAGCTGCAAATCAAAAACTAGCAGAGTTGGTAGTGTACCCATATCAGGAAAGGAAAAAATATAACCACAAGTTTAATAGCAGGACGCGGTCTTCGTGTTAGACGAACACGATAATAATAAAGATGTTTAAGCGCATATCTGATCCCGCATTTGACATGGACGCACCAGTTCTCAAAGATGAGTTTGTTCGTGATTATCAATATTATTCTTACAACGAAATTATATCGGATCAGCGAGGAAAAATTGAACTACAAGTTCAGGACACAAGCAGATATTTCTTACACGCTGAAGCATTTCTTGAGATCGAAGGTGAAATTCTAAGATCGAATGATACTGAATACAATGCTGGTATTGATGTTGGATTTCTCAATAACGGTATTATGGCATTGTTTGACAGCGCTACGTATATGATTGATGGAGCAAATATTGAATCAATTCAAAGAGAAGTCGATGAAGCTACAACGAGACTTGGTCTTGCGCGATACAGCGATGATTATTCAAGGACAGTTGGTCCATCAATGATGTTTGTCAAGGATGCAACTGATTCTCCCGAATATAACCAATATGAAGTAGGACGCCCAAGAAAGTTTGCCAGAAAAGCCGACGCGTATGTGCAAAGTATGATTATTAATATTGACCCAGATTTCAACTTAGGATTTAGGGCCATTCAATCAGCGTTAAAAGGTATACGTATAAGATTTTCATGCGCGATACCGCTTTCACATATCTTTGGATTTTGCAGAAATGTCCGCAAGGTCATTTTTGGAGCCAATCATACAGTTGTACTTGTAAGAAAAGCTACCGACGACGATGCAATATGGCGACTTCCTGGTGATGCTAGTAAAGTAAAACTGACAAAACGTTTGCTGTGGATGCCAACGATGCCTCCATCGATCACTGAGGAACAAAAATTACTTTCTTTCATGAATCAAGGGGGGAAATCAACGTTATCGTGGTTGCCTATGACCACCGATGCTGTTCAAGATAACATTGAAGGGATATTAACGTCGAAAATAGCATCACAACAAGATGTTTCCGCGCCGCGAACATATATTTGTTGCGCTTCAGGATGCTGCACGAGTGAACAACCAGACGCGTAGTATAATGACATTTGACAAACTTGGCGTCAGAGAACTTTCGCTGCGGATGAATGGATATCAAGAACCTTCCGAGAGTATATCACTAAATTCCGATAATAATCATGTAGCACGTGCATATCATCGTTTGATGACATTTATGGGGCGTGATCAGAATATTGATTCTGGTTTACAAATATCACAGTTTGATTTTACAACGCTCTATCCGATCTATTATTTCTCACTGGAACATTTAGATTTATTCAGATAATCCGTCGTTTACATATACTTTCGAGCTAACGTAACAACACTTGCTACTATTGCCAATTACAGAGCAATTGCTGTTATATTATCCGATAAAACAATGTTACTTGAAGGTGTTGGCGGTCGCATGAGAGTCGTCGATGTCCCAGTCGAAAACATGTAATTATTAATTTAAAATCAGAATGATAATTTTAAATGTCATATCATAACGTTAGTGTTAGCCTGACTCCAGGTGAGATTAAAAAATTACAATCAGCGTCCAAAGATAACTGCGGAGCAAAAATATCGCTGAAGCGAGAACAAATCACAGGTGCTTCAAATAAACTTTCACTGACAGAACATCAACTTAAACACTTCAACGACGCTAAGCAATCAAAGACCGGCATGCGACTTAATCTTTCTGCGGGTGCCATTAAGGACATCGCTAAAACGGCTGGTATATTTCCACTTCATGCAGCTATAACAGCGTTAATAGCTGCTGCAGTCCCAGCTGTTGTAAAAAGCAGCTGCGTTTGGTGATGTTGGAACTGCTACTGGAATGACATTAAAGAAAGCTACAGGGAAGGGTTTAAAAAGATCTCAAAAAAGGGAAAGGGTCTGAGATTACCAGGGACGCAACCCCGGTACGGAAGCGGATTAAGAATCCCAGGAACACTTCGTTCATTCTTCCAATGTCCAATTTTGATTTACTTGATGCTGCTACCCAGCTAAACATTAAAAATTTCAGAGGTGTTTTATGCGTGATCAATTACCGCGTAAACCAAACCGCGTTGAAAATGATAGTATGAATCCACCAACACAGGTACACATTGGGTTGCATACGCGATTGATTAACGTGGAATTGTTTATTTTGCATCGTACGGGTTAGCACCACCAAAAGAATTTTTAAAATATGTAAGCAACATGCAAATTCCAGTTTGATATTCAACGTTGCCAACACAAAAAACGACCCACCAATATGTGGCCGTGAAGCACTTGCTGTACTTGACGCGATTTTAAACTCATCAGTGCCACCTCATAAAGTTGTGCACGAGTACACCGTTAACCAGCATCTATCGTTTTAAATAACTGTTATATTATATTGTATAATGGCAGATATTTACGGAAGATCAGCTAAAACTTAAACCCAACAAACACCAGGTGAAGACTTACTCAAACAAGTAACTAAACAGATCAGCGACGAAATATCTGATCTGCTCAATCTTCCCAAAGTTGATCCTGGTGAACTTGTAGTATTTCAAAACCGTGACGGAAAATTGATGACCAGTAATATTTCAGTCAGCGGTATCATTGTTCGTAACAGAGCAACACGAGAAAGTCTCGTTGCCAGATATGACCAAGAAGGAAAGCTTGTCCCTAGTGTTGCTTCTACGTCGTCGATCCGAAATAGTATATCCGAACGAGTTTTAAAGACCGGTGATATGATGACCGGCATTTTCATCATGAACAACAATGAAATTACCAACGTGGGAGAACCAACAGATAATCTCGACGCTGTAAAAAAATACGTCGACGATAACAACATTCCGATGACAACTTCGTTGTCGACAATCAATGATGGAATGACCACACTCAAAACTGATTTTACTAATCAAGTACAACTGTTTCTGAATTTTCCCAGAAACGTAAACAGAACCATTAATGAATTTTTGGGAAGCCCGCCAACCGTTGACATACAACTCGCCGATGTTAACGCGAGACACAACGATATCATCAGTGGAATTCCTAATATCGTTAAAAAAAAAACTGACCTCGTTAAAATTCCTCACGCGATGATCAACAATATTGTATACACAGTATCATCAGGATCATCAACGTGGGCACTATCAAATATACTGCGATGGTTACTGGTGTGTACAGGCTGTCCGTGTTCAGCTCTGCAAAATTTAGGATATTTATTACATATCCATGGCGCCATTCAACCGATAATTTTTCTGGAACTGTATCTGTAGTGTTAAATAAGGATACCGAAGAAACGTTTATACTGAAACCATCTGAAAATAATTAACCGCAGCGTCTTACTGGTGGTGTCTTGAATTCGTCGCTGAAACACCTCAATTAATTACTTAATATAGAATAATGATCGACGCTAACCAACACAGATACAATCAAGTATGTGAGTGTCAAACCAAACTGAAAAATATCATCGACGAGTACAGAGCAGAAGCAAAAGATATCGCAGACGCGCAGTTGTCATCGACGTAGTTGTTTATTCGGCATCTGCGATCATTGCGTCGTCTGGTGTAATTTTTTCCGCGGTAACGATGACGTCACCGACAGTTGCAATAATTTGTGTTTCATCCGCGACAACAATCGCTGGTGTTCTTAATATTATTGCAAAAAAATATCGACGTGTACAAACGCGAAATTAAACGAGTACACGTTAAAACTGCACACGGCAACGTTAGCGTACTCGAAGTTATCATTGTTGATTTCCTCGTGCCTCAACTACAGTATAATTACCGACAACGAGTTCGCAGAAATAATTAAGATTTACAACGAGGCATTAGAACCAGAAAAAAAAAATTCTCATTGTTCACAAGGAAAGATGGAATTATAATTAGTAGATAGAAATTGATAATTAAATAACGTCCTCGCAAGAACTACTACAACAGATCGTCACCAATATAGCACTGCTGAAAACAACGATGATATCAACCAGTTCAACTAATCCTGAATTTAGTCATGTTTTTCCAACTGCAATTGCAGCAAAAGAAATAGCATTAGCACAATTACGAGTTTATTATAGCTGGCCAAATATCAGATCAAAATCATTCGGTGGATTACAACCAAACAACTCATTAGTATTTGCAAATAATAATAAACCAGGTGGAACTCTCGATTGGCAAGTTATTAGTATTCCCATGGGCAGTTATCAAATCGAACAGATCAACGAAGAATTCCAACGCAGAATTAAATCTATCACCGGCAAATAATCCAAGATAGCTATCACGGTTCACGAACCAACGCTGTCATCCGCGATTGAAATTTATTCACCGGTTTACGCAGTCGATTTTTATCAGTCATCAATTAGAACTGTACTTGGATGGCCTGAGGTTGTGTCGGTTTATCATGGACCACCAGTACCGGCTAAGGATAAATTCCTCACGACAGAAAAAAGATTCATAAAGATTCCAGAATATCTAAAAACTTACTAATGGAAGGGTGTAATGAGACCGGGTAGAGTTGAATTCTTTTATGACGGTGACGAATTATATTATGCTGTGGGGTCTGAATTCGTAGCAAAATGTGATCTGTACAAATATGAAGCTAAACATGGATCAATAACATTTAATAAAAACATTTTTGAAGAACTCGCCAGCTTTCTAAAAGTTGAACATAAGAAAATACTTGAATTAATAAATTTATTTTCCAATATTACCACGCACTACAGCGATGATGTTAAATAATATATCATCGAAACTATACAACACCTGAACATGACTGCATCAGACATCAAACACGTCAATGGTACCACACTTTTTTTTTTATAAGGTTAGAATACCTGGTATAATTAATTCTGCTGGGGTAATTCCACCTCAGAAAGTTTTAGATGATAATGATCTGATAAAATTAGTCAATGATGTTATTGATAAACATTTTCCAAAAAGTTCTTGACGCGTGGAGAAAAGCAATCCCGCAAGCTAACATTTTAAGGTACAATAACGATCCATACGGCGGAGTCAGACATTTTCCTCCGGGGATTATAAATATAATATCAACGATCGCAGTCAATCTAGTTTGTGACGTCGTCGATGGCAGTTATCAAGTAGATTTACAAAAATCTAATCAAGCTCAGCAAGGATACATTTTATACACATTTACCCACGTCACCCAGGGTAGTCAATTGTATCAGAGCCAATCAACGTTGTTTATCTGCATGTGCATAATCCATTGTTATCGCGGATACATTTTAAGTTTACTGATCAATCTGGACACCTTTTGGATTTACAAGGGAAATTACTGAACGTAAATCTGTATGTACGCTCATAGATCTTACGTTCGTAGAATTTACTCAACTAAAATCAACAAATTTTGATAGGGTATTTACACGACTAAAATCAAGATAACTGAACAAATTTCATAAATTTTGATAGGGTATATGCATGAATAAATCAAGAAATCTGAACATATTTCTTAAACTTTATTATCATAATAAAAAATAATTTTATATTTCTGAGAGATCCGGGTATCCTGCGATCATAGATCTCGCGTTTGTGTAACAAAAGCAAAATAAAATTATTCTGATTATTTTTAGAAATAAATGGTTTAGTTGTCACTACATTCACTTTCACTGTTGGACGAGTAACACTCGCCGCTGTCGTTCGCCAGTAACTCTTCCGCGGCTTTACTCGCTGTCATAAACTCGTTCAGTTGTCTTATACGAGCATTTGCTCGTTTTTGTTTTGTTTTTTTTCTTTTTGTTTTTTTTTTTTTTTTTCTTATTTGTGAGATAATTTTGACCTAATTTTTTCGATTGAGATTGCAAGGGGAACAAATAATTTTACCTAATCATCTGTAACTGTAGCAAACAACTGTAACATTGCCTGCTGAATCAACTTTATAAATCTGTAATCGGCTGGTAGTGTATATCTGTTCTCGGATTTTCAAAATTGTAATGATTCAAAATTACAAATATTTTTTTCAGGATTAAGTTCATCAGAAATTTTTATACCGTCATGTTGTAATTGCTTAATGGCAACAATAACAGCATTAATATTTTCTTGATTCATTATAGAATAAATATTAATTTAAAATAAAATAAAAACCTGAATCAGAATTAATATAATAATAAAAATAAAAATCTGAATCAGAATTAATATTAATAACAAAAATGAAAGTCTGAATCAGAATTAATATTAATAATAAAAATAAAAATCTGAATCAGAATTAATATTAATAATAAAAATAAAAATCTGAATCAGAATTAATATTAATAATAAAAATAAAACTCTGAATCAGAATTAACATAATAATAAAACAAAATAATAAAAATGAAAATAAAATATTAATAAAAAATATTTCTGAATGTGAAAATAAAAATTTTGCAAAAACATAATCACAACACAACCCCATGTGTACTCCTAGCTTGCCAAACGACATTCTAGCAAGTGCAGGGCATTCGAATCAATCCCCATGTGAACTCCTAGGGTGCCAAACGACATCCTAGCAAGCTCAGAGGCATTCGAAATTTGTACAGACACAACCCCCATGTAAACCACTAGATTGCCAAATGACATTCTAGAAGGTTCAGAGGGCGATCCAGACAGCACGTACACATACACATAAATTTAATTCTAACTTATCTCTAGGAATTAACTAACTTATCTCTAGGGACAACACACACACAAATTTATCTCCAGGGACGGCACATACACAAATGGGACTTTCTCTACGTTCAACAGATCATGTACACTCTCCCCATAATCAACCCCGCGGAGTGCAAAAGTACACCCACCACGTGGTGACATGGTGGGAGTGTTTTTTCTGTTGAAGTTCAAGGGCTGGCGGAGCCCCAATTATTAAGAAAAAATTGGCGTTATACCGCTCCATCGACAATGTGTCTGCCATGGGAATCGAACCCCAGGCCTTAGTATCAGAATCCAACATTCTTAACACTGTACCATGGTCCCATTCTTACAAATACAATGTTCGGAAATTACTATAAAGTTAGCATAGGTAACTTAGGTAAACATACACAAACGTTTCAGTTGAATAAAATGCTGTGTGATTTCATACACGTTTAAGCTAAATAAACTGTAGTGTCGATTTATTTTAATTTCACACATATTTTAACTGAATACAACGTGGACATAAAATACCACCTGATGTATTGGAAACAGATGTTGTTGCGTGACTGTAATATCTAAAACTAACCTAACTGGAATTTCACATAACCTACACACGCTTAACTTAATGAATTTCCACGCAAAAAAATCTGAATGTATAAACCCTCACACGTAACATAGCCAACAAAAACAGGGTTAAAATACAACTTATGGAGGGTAAGTATCCTTCAAATCACTGACAATAGACAAAAAAAAGAATCGCTACAGTAATGTAATATCATGCAGTAACAAGACAACTGCGCAGTTATTCTATCAGCGATGACAGAGTTATCTCGCTTAATCATTAAGAAGTTGACGCGTACTGAAATGTGATTCGCTTTTCGAATGTTTTTGAAAATGCTGATTTAGTTATATTATCTGCGATATGTTTTACCGAAGGGGTAATATCAAAATATTTAGCAGCTGCATTTATTGATGGAAATATTATTTATTCGCCTGTCTCTACATTTGTAGATTTAACAACCCTCTTTCCAACCATCTTGTGTATACCCGTCTCACCAAGTTTACAATTCTCCCTTTGCGTAATGGCTTGCAAATGCGATAAAGAATTATTTTTCCGATTTCGATCAATAAGATCGATCACAATGTCGTTTTCGATCAGTCCATGAAAACATTCGGACACGAATCTATGAGATAAATATCTTTTCTCATCAGCATTAAATATGAGATAACCAGTATTATCAACAACACCGACTGGGTTTTTTAGTCGACAGTTTCTGATGATATCATCACGAGATGCTTTAAAATTTTTGATGTTGGGATGTTTCACAAATTCATTTTGCACCATTTATATACTAATATTATTTGTCTAAAATGTTATTTCGAAAACCTGGCAAGATAGTCTTCGGCGGTTTTTGTAGGAGATTCGACATTTTTTTTTTTTTTTTTTTTTTGTCATAATATCGTTTCAGCTCTCTGTATCTTTTACCACCGCATTGTACACATAACCGTGTTTCTGCTCTGATTCTAACACCGCACCGCAAGCACGGTTTTGGTCCTACACTTCCACACCGAAAACTTTGCATGTGGTAACCACAGAATTCATTTACGCATGCGCGGTTACAAATGTTGTAAATCCTATCATTAGACAAATGCATTTATTGTTTGCTTCAATCATTATATACATAAATGAAGTTTAATTAAACACATATTTGCCTTAATTATAATATGGAGGGATTCACGAGATTATCTGCAATGAAGCCTTCCAGAGCTAGATTTGATCATGACAAACTACCAAAACCAAAATTTAGTTTTTCGATGCAAGATTTGGCGCTGATGAACAACGATATAACTGATCGTATCAACGAAGCCAAGAAGTAATTTCGCGACGATGGTGCAGCTCATACGTGGTCAACAATTAGAATCATGAATAATATTGATGGTAGAATGAATGACAAGCGAGCAAGAAACATCATTAAGTACCTCGATGATCAGCGATATTTTATTCAGATAAAATTTATTGTGTAGACAGATGACGAAGTTCGGATTATCCGTGACAAACGTGACCCTGTCAGTGTGATCGTTGGAAGTAGCATCGTCACATTGAACAAAAATTCCAAACTAGGTACGCTAACCGGCATTGACAAACCATTTGAAGAACGAGAGTATCCTGTGACTGCAGTTGTGTATGCGCTATATCCGTTAAATGATAAACCCAACGTCGATAATCTTGCGTCGATGAAACTGTCAAGGATAAATTATGTAGCTGAGCGAGTTACAGAACATTTCGCAGCAGCGATACGTGGAAACTGTTTAAGGGATTTTCGACGTGAAAAAATAAACACATGGGCAGAAAAAAGTTAAAGATACCGGAGCGTCTATCAGCGACGTTGCCGAGTTAGAAAAGCGATTAAGATTTCCGATTACGGTGAAGACATTAACCGGAGATATTTTATACGCGCCGAAATACACAAAAAATGGAACTCCGATAACAATCATTGATCATAACGCGTATGCATGGACGTCAGCTGTCATGATATTTCCACGAAAGAGAACAATTAAATTTTACAACGGCGTTATGTTTGATTCAATTAAAAATATTAACAAGAGTGACCCTGTATCCGTGTGGTTATTTCGAAGCGTAGATTATAGCAATTACGATCAGTTTGTAACGCCTAGCGGAGAAATTTATCGTGCAGAATCACTCCACGAAGAAATGAAAAATCTTGCGCTGAAATACATGAACGATGATAATGTTATCGAACAATTACTGAATAACTGTTTTACCTTTCTATCAGTTGCTGATCACTTTGCTCAGGAGAAAAATTCATGGAAACCTACAAGATCGGAATTTCTCGTTGATGCACAGCTAAGCTGCGTCGAATACGGACATGGAGGATTATGGAATACCGAGTACAATTATAGCGACGTTATATCAGTTGATATGGTAGCCTGTTATCCTGGATATTTTCTTGGATACGGACAGTGTTCTCGATATTTTAAAAGATTTGGTCATCCAATACACGAGATGACAAGAGTTGCAATAAATGGACCTTTGCCAGATTTTGATCTGACTGGATTCGCCTTCGTGGATTCATTTGAATTTGCACGAGTTCTTCATCCGATTGTTTATGTGTCGTTTGGAAGACATTTCTGTGAAAAACACTGGGCTATTATTGTGTTGTTCCGATATATGATTGATGTAAAATTATTAATATCGTTACGTGTAAGTGGCGCGATAACATCGTATCGTCCGCAGAAACAGGTTTGGTTGCCAGAACCCATAAATTTGATGTAGAATGTGATGTCAGGAAAAAATTTCCTAATCTCGACAGCGATGAAGTTGTTAAACTCGTCAATGTTGTATCCGCATGTAACAAAGAAAATAATGAGAAAGTTGCAAAAGATCTCGGCAGAAAAATAATAGGTAAGTTTGCTCAGGGTGGTGCGTATAATCATAAATGAACGTGTACGAGGTTGATCATGGACGATGCAGAACTCGATTTTATAATTGCTGATACAACGGTGAGAAATATGTTTATAAACCAAAATGATGTTTATTTATCGAACGAAACTAAATTAGGTACAATTGTGAGTTATATTGATGCTGCGTCACCGCAGTATACTCATTTAAGATCTTCGATGCTCGCGTACGTTTCAATAAACTTATTATCGATGATAAACAAATTTGTTGATACCGCGGTTAGACTTGCCACGGATTCATTTTATATAAATAAAAAATATCGGGATTTGCTAGATGGATTACTTGGCACTGGTGAATGGGATCATGTAGAATAAAACGCGAAAATATACTTGATTATTCTGAATCTGCCGACGTTGAAATTATGGAAAAATATTAGAAAAATAACAATGAAATACCAGCATCGAGAGCACCATCTGTATGTGATCCTATAGCAAGACATAAAACCGTATATGTTTGTCAAAATACACGTTCAACGCAAAGAACAATTGCATCCGTTACGTCACCGAAGTTTAAACCACTTGTACCTGAATGCTATAAGAGGACAGATTCTGATGAAAGTGTTCCAGTGGTCAGACATGGATCAACTACTCGCGAACGAGAAGGATTGATTTGTTACTGACTATTTTTTACTACAAGGTAGACTTACTGCAACGAATTCCAGAAGGAGAGATAGACGGTTACCAAAATCGTTTACACAACGTAAACTTAGTTCAAGAGGAAACTTCTGAACGGTGTGTGATGTGCAAGTTAGTGACTAAACAATTTAGATTCGCCACTGAGTACGATTATCTCTGTCCAGAAAGTACACTTATTGCTTCCGACAAAAGAGGGTAAAAAAACTGACTATCATGCCACGATCTTTATCATTCGTGATACAACAGATTCTGTGGAAGGAAATCAATGAGAGTATTCAGACTGTGGAGAATTACCAACAATTATTACGAGAAATGTGTCCATTGCATTGGGGTCGACGTGTGGTGTGTGTCTTTGACGTACCGCCTAAAGAACATGAAAGTGGTCCCTTTATATGTACACGAGAGACTCATTATGTTAAAAACTTACACTTTCATCTCGATACTTCTTGATTTCTACGGGAAAACAAGATTAGTCAAGTTTTAGGCACTGAAGATGTTTACGATGATGTGTTTGTAGCTTGTCATTTACACCCTCACTGGAAAGATGTACGTGACTGGAAAGTTTGGGCCTCGAAGCATGGGCGAAAGAAATGGCAAACTATGCCAAACATTTGTGATCATAAATCCAAACATTCAGTAAAAAAGTAACTTTTAAACTTGTGTTAGTGACAGTGCTAGAAGAAGAACCCGTCACCTAGGAAAACCAATCCCTTCAGGACAGGGCCGTCATCGACTTGGACCGAAAAGTCATTCCACGAGGACCCCTGTGTGACTGTGCCAAGTGTTGAGACTCTAAGAACATTACAAACTGTTCCTAGGACACCACACCTTCGTCACCAAAGATGTTGTACAGTGACTCGTTTATATTTCACTTTAATCGTTTTGATATGTATTTTATCCACGTACTTAACCATTTGACTTTTATGTATTTTTGTCTTTCTTGTGTTTTATTTTGTATTTATATTTTGAACATGTTTTTGAAATAAAAGTGTCCTGAAAAAAGTAAAAAGAAAACTCTTGTCTTATATGTCTTCGTGTCAATAGTGACATTCCCTCCACTTTGAAAGTCATCGACGAAAACTTAGATCGTGCCATTTGGGAGGCCTTGTATCTTCGTCATCCCTTTAACATTTTAATTGCCGCACCCAGCGGTTCAGGCAAAACCGAATATGTCAAACGTGTGATCGAACATAAACATCATTTGATCGATCGTCCACCTGAATGGATCGTGTGGTGTTACAAAGAGTGGCACTCGGCGTACAGCCTCCTGCGGAAAAGTCAAGGTGATTCCATTGTCTTTGTGGAAGGCATTCCTCGCGAAGACGACGGGATCGTGTCTGACCCAAGTCACACACATCTGGTCATCTTCGACGACATGTTAGGAGAAGACGAAGAAGAAATTAAAATGTGGTTTACTCGCAAAGGCATCATCGTAATGCCAGTGTCATTTACATCACTAAAGATTTGTTTCAATTATATCATTGATATATATCATTTTTTTTTCAAGACCATATTTAAGCCTTCTGCACAATATCATACTAATTTATTGATGTCGTGAATTGTTAATCGACTTTACTCTTTTAGGGCCTTGTCAAGGTTCATTTCTTCCTGCAAGTTGATCTGAATCAAATGCGTTAAACAGCCAGTTACCTTCTAAGAACTAATGTCTGTTAGCCATAGCTCTTCCATTGCAATTGCTTCATTATCTCTTATTCATGAATAACACAAGGATATACTGATGCCTTGTTATATTTGTATTCTTCTTACTATTCCTCCTATGTTTGCGTTTGAAATTCAAATTAATACAAAACTGGTCTATGCTAGATAGTATGCTTGTATTTTTTGAACGTTATATGAATAAGTACTGTTTATCGTGTATAGACCAATGAATATGCAGCACGTTAACTGCTTAACAGCATAAAAAGAGTATCAATACCAGTTAATCTTAAACCCCATATAAACATGTTAATACAAATTTGTCCAACAGTGAGGCTTTACATTTCTGCCAGAATGACATATTGCTTTAAAGAATATATTGCGTGCAACATGTGATCAACAGAACCGAATAGAGCGTTGTTAAATCCATATATATTAACCAGTGTATGTTATTTAATTTCAGCTACTAAAATCCTTTCTCAAGCATAATGGTTCACCATTATGTTTAATAATTATAAGTTTATCTTCCCTTCAATTGTTAATAATGCTAAATATTTGTAGTTCTTACTAGAATAAAAAATGAAAATGAAAAATATGTTATTCACTATAGAAATTTCAATTAGTATCTTTCCTTTGAAATAAAACTGAAAACGATATATATGGTAATTATATTTGATCAGGGATCGTTGCTTCAGCTTAAACTATAAACTTGTAGAAAAGGGGTAGCTAATAACTTTGAAGAGTTTTTATTTTACGATAATGAATAATGGTTTCTTGGAAAACTATTATGAAATTTAACGAATAGAATCAATGTAAAGAGGCGTATTCTGTTGAAAAGAAAGATTTAAAAACTTGAAACAGTATATTAACTTGTCAGCAAATCAGCAATACATGAAAATATGGAATTATATACTTTAATCAAGAGGAAAATACAATTAGTCAAGCCAATCTTAAAGTGAGCTTACAGTGTTAGATGTGAGAATATAAGTGGCTTATACGTTTTACTACTGCGTTTGCTAAAGAATCAATTTGTGGACCAAATGAAGTTATGAATAACCGATACTTAGTCGCTATGGATTAGTGTTGAGAAAGACAATTGTTAAAATATTGCGCAAAATTATAGCCTATACGACTAAAGTGATTACAACATGATAACCCATGTTTGTGCATTTCCAGATTCTGATAATTCTGTTTTTGGATCTTGTAGTCATTAATCATTATATAATTTGCTTGTTTTTACAGATAACTCTCTGAACAGACAGTATTTTAATGATTCAGCTTGAAAATATGATGACCACTCCAATACAATGTTATGTAATTAATCAGAACTTCCAAAGATTGTTAAATTAATTCTTTGTATATCGCTATACGTTACATCAAAAGCCATTACAATTATCGGGTACAATTGCAAAAAATTTGCCCTGGTCTTGGTGTTACAACTTGAAAATGTGTTGTTCACCTTTTGCACTGCATGGCATGTGTATAATGCAACCATGTGATGAAACTAAGATTTCTAATTCCATTGTGTTTGCCATTGCTTGCGAATAGTTATCTATTTTTCATATGTTGTCATCCTTTTTTGAGTAAAATTAAATTATGCTGACTCAAACATATCTTTCACTCATTGCGCGCTTCTAAAAAACTTGTGTAGCCAATATGAACTCTAGAACTCATTCCAACTGCAAACAAATAGCAACACCTACAAATACATACTCATGAGTTAAGTGTTAAACATCAAGCTGATAAACATCTGTATGCTTAAGTTGTCTATGATCTTGTATAGTCATACTATTGACTGTCAGTGTAAAAGAATATAGTCCAAAATAAAAATACAAATTAATCATAAATAGTGAGCAAACATGCCTTGCTATTGTAATATTTTACTTATGTATTCAAATGTTGCTGCTCCTATGTTTATTTAACTCATTAGTTTAAATCTCAATATCGTAAACTGATTTATCATGTCGTGTTCTTGCTGTATTAGGTGAAATCAGAATCAATACAACTGAGATAAATACAAGTTTCTGTGAATGATAATCATTAGCTATTGATTTTCAGAATATTGCTTATCATCTAATAATGGTAAATTTGTAGAATACTCCCAGCTTCAACATTTAACTCCAAAGCCGTATGTAATATTAATTTAACTCATGTTATTTCAAAATATGACATACAACATATTAGATTCTAAATAATGATTTACTGTTATTCTTCGTATTCTTGTATGTTAAAGTCAATTTATGTGGTAAGACTGATCTCGTTTTTAATAATATATATCTCTCTATATATATTAAATAGACTATTATGCGAAGTATGATGGAGTGTAATTAGATCCGCCAGCTGTAAATAATGTGTGCAGCGATGTGAAACTAACTTGTATATCCACCGAACCGTATACCTTTGTATAATCGCTAACTATTCGATATGATTATTAGTCATTATCTGTATTAGCAAAAATAGGGACCTTTAATGTATTATAAAAATCACATAACAATGTGTTTTAGGTGGCTTATAATCACCATTGAATGTAGAGAATATGTTATTATATTTGTTCACCCTTGTCTTAATTTCGTCAGTAGGAACAGTCTTCACTCCAATAAAGACAGAAAATATTGTAAAATTCAATATATAATTTATTTCCCTAGAATCCCAAGTGAAAAATCTAAAAACAAATTAAGGTATTGCGAAATAGATCCCAAATAATCCAATAATTTCTAAAACAAGTCTTAATGATAAAAGTTCTGAATAAACTGAAGTAGGATTCCAAATTAAAAACCCAAAGCTGAAAGTATTGATATGGTTGTGACTGCCTGTGTCGTAGTAATTTTCCAAAAGTCTTTTTTTCTAATCACCTTAAGGCAATCCAAGAATATATCCGTATTTGAATTTCACTATATTATCCAAGTCTATATTTCCAATAATGTTATGTTTGAGCACTTCATATTTCCAGAGAAAAATCGATTGAATTACGTAATTTGAATAAATAAATTGCAGCCCAAATGAAACACTAGGCACAACAATAATACAACTGATCCTGCTCAGATCTTATATCGCTAATAAATAAGTTTTAGACAATCTTCTGTGCGCAGCACTATTACTTTGTAATAGCTCTTTCCATTTCACTAGCTGACTTCGCCAAATTATCATATATAAAAATGTTGCTGTTGTTTATTAGTGACATAATTATAAAGGATGACACATTTAGTGAAGATTGTGATGATATTTTAGTACGGGCGAGATGCAACCAAATTGATGTTAGTGAGATTGAGGAATATGGACGTTTGGTAGCATCACATGTGCCAGAAAACATGTTTTTGGAACAATATTACTGCAGTGTTGATCTATTACACGAACACAGTTGAATAGTTGGAATGGAGACCTGGAACATTAGTTTTTAAATTAGGAATTTGAAAACGTTTAGTTGTAACTTTCTCTGAGATCCGGTTTCATTGAAGTGTAAATTGTTTACCATTCTTTCAGTAATTTGGAGGCTTTGGAAAGGCTATATCGTAAATTAAAAAGCAGCTCACTTGAAATATCTAGATGTTGCCATAACTGTATGATGCGAAAACATGAACCCAAATTATAAAGTAAATGGTGGATCTGCTGATATTGCAAAGCTTGTGAGGAGTTGCATGTATTGTCATTCGAAACACAAGAAACCATGATATTCTAATGAACATATTATATCATATTAATCAGGATTTATTCATTCTCATAATAATATTCTTATATTTAAAGATTGTGTGCGTATAGTTGTAACTTCAGCGATTTTGTTGAACTTTGTCCTTAAAGTCATCATTTTGGTGCTTTTTTCTTTGAATAACAGAAACTAATAATCTCTATTTATGCTACACCATCTCATTGCAAAGACCACTGTAACATTTTCTGCATGATAATTGATGTGTATAAGAACAACTAGATAATACTAACAGCTTTCCAGAAGTGTAGTATATGCTTGTCGGTAACAATCTGGTTTTTCCTGATGCAACGAGTATTATTCAATACGGTTATAATTTCAGAATATCTTTAATCAATTCGAAAGAAACAACAGTATTTAATATTGTTCTTTCACTGATTAGCAATAATTAACACTTCAAAATTAAATGTTGTAGGAAACATCTTATGAACTAAAGAACTTGTGTCTTTTGTGTGCAAATACCAATGTGGATAAGATATACAAATCGATTTTTGAGCTATCATTTATTAACATCAAGTTATAAAGCTACATATGCATCAAGAATATACGTTGCCCAATGAACAGCAATGAACACACATACGAACAAAAACTATACAAATTGTTAAATATGTCAGCAAAAGACTTATTTGTCCCCAAAAGATACATATATTGATAGATTGAGAAGATTTAGCAATAGTGATTTCTCTTGACTGTGATCTGTACATTTGCCTGCTAGCTGAGATCAAGTCGATTAAAATTTATGGCACGTCATTATCAGTCCATCTACATCTATGCCCATTTATCAGTTATGACTCTCATTATAATCATTTGCAGAGCTACTGGGGATAGTTTCATGAAACGTTTCCCTGATAAACATTATGACTAAATAGTGTTGTTCATGCTATACTCTGACCGGTGTCAAAAGGACAGAGAAGACAGAGATAATAAATTCTCACTAACTATGGGTACAGTTTGTTACAATGACGGAAAATCGAAATTGTATGCAGATATGTACAATTAATACAATTGTTGTTTTGCAAAATTGTTTCATTACTCGTTGTTTGAGTTTGAGGTGAAGACAGCAGAATTTTGTATCTTGATTGTAATTGAAATCTACTGAAGCTACTTGGAGTAAATGTTTTACGGTAAAATAAAGAATAACAGCTTTTGAAGATAAGTAGATTGCACAAGCTACCTGTCGTAAAGCACTACACATCTTTCGTGTACTCTCTGTCACAAAGAGCATATGGATCTACCATGTCAATCCAATCTACTGGGCACATAATATTTAAACTTATGACTACCAGCTATTTCCTACCGTGTATTATTGCACAATCGTGCATACTGCATTGAGAGGATCTCCTGCAAAGGTGCAATAAGATATAAACGCTGATTAGATGTAACTCAAAATCTGAAATTGGCTTATAACAAAAAGCGATTAAATAAACCGAGTGCTATCAAAAAAGATTTTCAATTCGAATGAGGGTGTAATTATAGTTTGTTTAAAGCATACCCCTTCTGACGCTGAAGATGCTGATGACTACCAAGCACATATCAACAAAAGGAGGATATATTATGAAGGCATAATTAAAAACTGAGAACTATATATCTATGAGAGCGTTACAAATACAAGATATCAACATAAATCTAAATTAATAACTGACACCTCTTTATTTGTAAATTTTAATTGTGTGTATGTTGATGGGAGTTACCTTGAAAGAAGAAATAGCGAAGATCTGGTTACGTAGTTGTTTCAAGCTTGATAACAAAACCGGAACGAAAACGACTATCTTCGAAAAATCATATGAAGTTATACATATAATGATAATTATCTCCGGAAGCAAAGGAGTTTGGCGTCTTGCAGGATATTAGCCATTTTTAAAGTGTGGAAAAGAGAACGTTCTGATGTTAGCTATACCAAACATATTCATCATGCATATTTCTCTAACAGCTATATTGTTAGATACTCATTATTTCCAAGCTGTGTAAGCCGTTCCTTTAAATGACGAATAATTATAGGTGTTAAAAAGTTAGCTTATGATGACATTAGACTATTTTGCCGTTTCTGTGAATATGTTGAAATTGAAGTTAATGTATTGTGCCTTTGTATCCATCTACTGCTTTGTCATATGACATGACGATAAGCAGATGTCATGTCTAAACTATCAGCCGAGAAATAACACTATTGATTATGTATGAAAATGAAAAGAAATTAGTTGTAACGAAATAGTATTGTTCAGATGTTGATTCATTCATTCATAATTTACAGCAAGCGCAGATGTCACTGAGAGAGTCTATTATACGCACCTGGTAGACATGTTCCCCTTTCTTTCTGCTTGACTATTCTTCCCGCGTAATGTTTTCCAGAAATTCTTTCTATGATAAGTCAAGTTTCACTTCCATAAGAGATAATTGAGTTAATGAAGTGGAAAGTAAAGAATGTACTCCCAATACAGGAGGTTGAGAAAGCAAACATTAGTGAAATATGCTGAAAATGAAATTTGTTGCGAAACTATACATCGAGGAGGAGTATATCTTGCAAGCAGTGTCCTGACTGTAAGTACAGAGAGAACATATGTAATGCGGTTTTAAATCTAGTTTTCCTATTCAAAATACATTTATGATGTATTCATATTATTAGACCACCACCTGTATTTGCACTGATAAAACACGGACGATGTCTTACACATAGATTAGCACAAAGGTTGTAACCGGTTAAAATATTGACTCGTTTGTTTCTGTAATTTCAAACTTTATATTCCCAGAATAGAAACATTCTGGACAGCACATAAACCTGCTTTCAAACAAAGATACCCTTAATGTTACAGCACGTTAGTATACATTGGTGTTGTTTCATAAATTAATATGCATAACCGGTCATATTTTTTTTTTAATTTTGTATCTGGTCACCTATGCATTGGAGATAACAGAGACATGAGAGTTTAAGGAATCTTCACTACGGTCAAGAAAGTACATTTCCTTGCATAACTATCAACCATTCTCGAAAATAAATGCTCTGAATTAAAAGGAAAAACAGTTTGCTAACAGTTTCCAGAAAACGGCAACAATATCTTACGAAAAGAGTTTATTTTGTTTACTTATATGAAAAGTGGTAGACAAGATGTTGTTGACATGCAAATATGAAAACGACAATTGATACAATTGGTTTTGACAGATGTCAGTGTCTTGGCGGAATACTATTGTGCTGACAAATCTAAAATGAAGAAAGAGGGAAATGACAGTCACTATGCACCTACAGAAATACTCAGAGAGAAAGACCACAAAAGTAGTTTCTCATGGGAAACGGGCTTTGCAAGAAACAAAGTTAGGACTTTATGCGAGAGAAAAACAGTGAATACATTTCAAATTTAAAACAGAAACATAGCACGTGTAGCTGAAATGATGGACACAACCAAAACTTTGATGCCAGATGGGATTACGAGATCGCCCATCAAAGAGCAATAGTCACGACCACAGATGAAGGAAGAAATGAAGGCAACATGGTAAATTTATAAATTAACATTTTTATTTTAGCTTACTGCAACTACATCTGTGGCAACTGTGCTCAAAATATACTTGCCATTACATTTATTTATAAAAATCTTTGCAAATTCTACCTTCCTAACTTTTGAACGAAATGTTTAAAATTGGGAAAGTAATTTCAGGGCATCCCGTGATTTCGAAACTGCAAGAGATGCAGTGAGAGAATACACAGGGTGTATTTGTTACTTTTTTGTCCAAAGAAAATAAATGATACAAAGTTGAAAAGTTCTTAAGCAGAAAGATCGGTAAAAAGTGAGCACTCGTGAATCGGAAAACAATTAGTCATTTAAACTAAACATGGCAGCAAAAAACAAATCATTCATAGCAGCATCAAGGACCATACGAGCTTTCTGTTCATTTTTTTTTTAAAAAGTTCTTTCGTTTCTATAATAATGGATGTGGATACTGTACACTATAATATGCACAAACTAAAGAATGCATGGTGCCTTATCACATTTAAAAAGATAATGCATCCAAACAAATCACCAATAAGCAGCTATAAATCACATTATCTGAATATTAAGGTGACTTCATTTTCAAAGAGTAATATCTTAACGTACGGAAAATTCGACGAGAGATACTATTAAAACTAATAAGTGATGTAGTAAAGCTGAAACGTGTAGATATAATGCGAAAGTCTATAAAATCACAGTGGAAATCATATATATGTTGGTGCAACCATGGGGACATTTGAACTATTTAAAAGTTTTTCATTTGTTACGACCATGTAGTTTAATAACTTGTGTGTGAAAATTTGAATAATTTTTATTTCATTTTTGTATCATTATATTTTATTATGATGATGATTATGTTCACGAGATCTGATATTTTTGAAAGAAACATCGTGTTTATTTAGAACGTAAATATGACTCTCGGCTTGCGTAATCATTATTTTAGATTGCTGACTGGATAAACAACCGGCGCAAACGATTGGTTGTGGCCAGGGTCATTTTTCTAAGCATATTTAATTACATCGTGTACTGCGATTGTTAGATGAGGAAATAACCACGCGTTCTTCGTGCGTGTGCATGAATTGACGTGTTAGTTCTGTTTAAAAACACTTCGGTACCTGTGAAATCGTCAGAGTCGTTAGAGTCGTTCTTATACCTTGAGAAGAAGGTATTATTTTTCTTGTGCTGGAAAGAGTTTAATTTTCTTTACATCTGTAAAGCTCAAGATGTGTCTTGTTATAGATGACAGCTAAAGGAGTTCATCTACTTTTTAAATAATATTTTTTTTCCCCTGGAGAACCACACAAGTGGTTTAGGACAAAGACATTCAGTGAAATTCATTCTAAATTGGAATAGTATAGTACAAATTGTGGTTCAACGTGAAATTCTGGACATTTGGGTAAAGACTTCATCTGACGTTATCATTCACCATCTTGGAAACAACTTGAGATTCAACCTAGATTCAGTTAGAACTATTTATTAATAGGACGCACATATTTTAACAATTCTAGAACAAATGTTTGGATTTTCTTCACAAACCGTAAATCCTATTTCATATTTTCACCTTTTCACCGTGTTCTCTAGGGAAATAAATTATTTTTTGTCAAAACGTACAAAACGTGTTGTCTTCACTCTTTTCTTTTGTTACTTTTGAACGAGCCGATACGTTACACATTGAACATGGAACAATCGTGTGTACCAAATGAGTCAACGATGCTGACAATTTGACATATTTAATGAACAAAGTTTTAACATCAACCAATTGTATACGTCTATACAACAGATAATGATATTTACGAGAAAACATCATCAGTGGCAAAACCTTTTGCAAAATACTACAGCTGCAGCAAAGAGAAAATTGCAATATAAACTGGGAAAACGAAATGCAAAGTGCCAGACGTGCATAGAATATGCAAACAAAACGATATTACAGCATTAGAGATGAGACGATTTAGAAGAGATTTCAACAAATAGTTATATGTGATTAATACATATAGACAAACGGAAACTCGATCTACTTACAAAAAGTTATTAATTGTTCAGAATGTGCCATATACATACATTCTTTTTGCAGGAGGTAAATATTTCGTTTTAAAAGTTATAACTTCATGGGAGATAAATCTGCTGAAGTATAAAGCTACGAAATATAATACCTTACTTTATACGACTTAGAATAATGCAACAAATTCTTTAACTCGCCTAATTAGTATTCACATCGCAAAGTGATTTTGTACATTAAAATATAGTGCAACAGCTATTCAATGTTTTACATAAAAGCCATTAAACATTTCTGATACTTAAACATAAACATTTGTTAGTTATGACTCAGTCCTTTTCTAAGCATTGGATACTGTTAAAAGTTGCTTTTATTTTAGATGAGCCTGGCTACGACATATCTGAAAATATGACGCTGAGTACAGATTCAAAAGTGATATTTTAGTATGACGTTGGATGTGACGGCATAGCTTAGTTTTGATTCACATGAAGAATTTTGGTATACAATAACAATTTGCAGAAATCCAGTGATTTGTTTAAAATTGAGCTACACCTACCATAAAATCCTACAAGAATGGTATTAAAACTGGCTTAATGCGAAATGTGACGTTACCAAAATAAAATACAGAGAGACAAAGGAGTACCGCATGAATTAAAGAATCGCAAACCGTTTCACGTGAAGATGGATTTTAAAACGTTCAAACGGCATATGAGAATCAAGTTTAGAGTTGTAAGAAAACGATGGGCACAGATTCATGACTTATCGCAGATCAGCATAATAGTAGTCATGTATAATAAATAGGACACACGTGAAGTAATTATACATATCGCAAATGGAATATACAGAGAAAGAATTGATAAAGAGTTGACTAAAATATGTGAAAAGTACTTTGTAAACAAGTCAAAATGCCATCTTAAATCTTGGTCAATAATAGAGGTGCTAAGATTTCTTAGATGTTTATTGATATAATTGAAACTGATAAACTAAAAGACTTCAAACAAAATAAGATACTGTACTGGAGTTTCGTTATTTACATTGAGGGTGCCTCCACTTGCTCAGAATGCTAAATTGATAACATTCAAAATTCAGTTTGAAAGCACAAGAAAACATTACGAATCTAAGATTGCTTCAAATTTATTTTAATTTAAATGTGTACCTGTTGATCGATGTTACAAACATGTACCCTTTAGGACCAGTGATGCAACATTTATTTTTGCAGGAGCAGCTGTTTATCATGCAATTAGATTTCATCTGGAAAATAGATTATACAATAATGTTCGAACGTCCCTCAAAGGTGATGATATCGATTGCAATTAATTCATCTCTATGTGGGCTTCTACACTGACTCTGTGGGAGTTTATTATTTTGTGGCGTGTTTTAACTGTCTTTCATATGTTTGGCAATCGACCCTAACTAAAATATTTTCTCTGTTGATTAGGATCTGATAGATCAAAATGTAGCATCAGAAATGAAATATATGTCTACAACATCTTCACAAACACTGCTTATTGCGAAGACTAACCATTCATTCACGTAGTAGAAAATCAATTATTTTCAACTTTAATTTTGTGCTAGATATATGGCATATTTTTGTTGTGTAAGTTAGTTTGATGATTGCGCTATTGCTGTATCTATTCCTCAATTATTCGTTGTAGTGCTCCAGTTTTCTTCTATCATTTTTCTCACATTTAGTTCTTGTGTTCCAAATCTTTCATTATACTTGAGAAGAGAACACTATTTTAATTGGAGCGAAAATCGAAGAAGGCTATGGTCAGCCAGGTTGCAAAATAAATAACTGTAGCGTAATAAAAAGTCATTTGCAGAGCTCATTATTAGGGAAGCAATTGCTAATGACTTTGCATTTACAGGAATCAACTATGTGTTCAAATTATATCATCACAATCGACTTATAGAATATGGACGTAGAGACAGTATAAAGTGGACATATACAGATAAATGTGTCCAATACAACAGATCGAACACACTCAATTAGCAATTATTTGAAATAAAGATTGAGCCAAAAAGAATCGCGGAACAAAACAATATAAGTGAAATACTAGCAACCCTCAAGCAAAACATGAACGCGGATCAATGCTCTTATAACGAGCGTCAGTGTGTATAATTTTCAAGTAACTATTGAGCAGCATGTTCAGCTTAAGCCAATTATATTTTAGATACTTTCACATTAATGTGAATCAATATTTTCGGGAGATTACTAACTGTGGAAAGACTGTATTGCACGGACTATGCTAGAGACTGCATAAGTAAGGATTTCCATTACAGTGTCTGTCAAACTTGTTCCACTGTTCAGCAATTGTAATATATCAAAGTGGTTAACCAACAATGAAAATGTAGTTGTAAGAAATCATGAGGTTATATTGGAAACAATACTTTCTTTTTGATCTAGGATTGTTTATAACTGGATACGTAAAACGTAAAGCATACAGGTAGACCAAATTAACTTTTATTGGTTAGCATTTCAATACTAACATGAGCTACTGTACTTGGTAATCCTTGCTTTTAGAGAGAATATTATGGCAAGAACGGTCTTCACAGCAAATACGAAAGAATCGTGGAAATTATCTGCTAAAGTGTTTCTCCCTGTTGGTAAAGCGGAACCTTTTCAGTGTCATTAAATGCACAATAGCTAATTCTTGCGCTGTAATTAAAATAGTGTTAACTATTATCCTTGGAAGTGATTTGATTTCATAATCGCTCGATCCAGACCAATTTATGAAAACTACTATAAGTGCGAACCAATAAATGGGGATTAGATTACAGGCGTACTAATTTATTAAACAAACTGTCATGTTAACTTATGTCATGTTCTTATCACTGGTAACTAGTTGAATGTATGTGCTTAATTTCTTTATTTTCTTCTCTAGTATCTTTTAAAGAATGTATGACTGTAATGAGAATATATTAAACATACATGATCAAGATAATTATGTTTCCAGTTAGTGTAGATTATATATTTTGTAAATTGTTATTTAGAATGTAATTTAAATAAATTAGGACATATTATGGATCGCATATACTCTTACGTGAATATAGTTCTTACTAGGCTCTGTTAATATTCCTTTTAAAGATATTGGACACAGTTAAATCAAAACTCACTGTTGTAACAAGTTTCAAGGAAATAGTGGCAATATCGTATATTTTATCCCTGTGCTTTATACCTTGAAGCAGACGAGAGCAACATTATCGTGCAATGCAGAACGTATATTTTCTATATCTACACTTTAATCTTCAGCAAGTTTACAGCGTTTAAAATTGGTTCGAACAGGGTTTACGAGTAACATACATATTTCACATTATACACATTTTGTTAGATATCTGCAACTATTATGGTACTAAATATTAATAGTTTTACAATGTTTGGGAAGGAAATTAATGGACTGATCTAAGAGAGGTACAAAGTTTGCTTTCGTTCGATACAAACGTCACAGGGGCTTGATTACAGAGACATATGACAATGATAATGTACAATTAATTAAATGAAACAATAATAAAAGATCATGTCTGTTGTATGTTCTATTGGAAACAGAAGATAAACAAACTTCTTACTATCAATAACATCAAACATTTATTTAGAATTTAATCTAAATAAATATCAACATATTATGGATCACATGTACTCTTACGCGAGTACGAACATAAGAGTTGTGGAAGATGGAAGGTTTGTAACAGATATTGTTCAATCGGGTAGCGTAAAAAGAACTTTTGGTTGTTTAAGTATTAGCCAGGGAGGTGTTTCGAATATGTACGTCTTCTGGATTTCAGAAATATCAATCTTTGTATTGTCAATCCAGAATGATATTATAATGCCAAAGGAGGTATGGCATTTGATATATTTGGTATAATTCTTTGTATATGGGTTGAACTACAGCCGAAAAAACAAGGTTCAGATGGTTTGATCTGAACTTGAAGGCATACTGCATGGAAAGCATTTCTATACGAAGCGTTAAAGGCAGCTCGTTCCATTCATCGAGAATGCTTTCACATGGGGATGTCTTTAATGCTCTCAGAGTGAATCGTATTCCTTGATGGTGAATTGGGTCAAGCATTTTCAGATATAAATTTCTGGTTGAACCCTAGACAATGCAACCACAGTCCTGTTTGGGTCGAAAAAAGCTCTACATAGATTGAGGATGACTTGTCTATTAGCTCCGCAATCGGTGTTCGCCACTACTTTAAGCAAAAATATAAATTTAAAGCATTTAGCCAGCAAGTTCTTCATGTGAGGAATAAAGGTTCGTTTTCTGTCGAAGGTAATACCTAAAGACTTTGTTTCCTCAACAACTGGTATAGGTTTTCCGTCCAGCGTGAGTCTAGGTTCCGCATGATGTAAGAGTAAAAAACATAAATGCATGCATACTGTTTTTGATTTCAGAATTTTAAACTTTTGGCATTAGTCCAATTTTGAATCTTGTGTATAATTTTTGTAATTGTCTTTCAATTGTATGCATGTGCTTTAATATATAACATATTAGGAAATCATCATAGGGAGCAATCCACTGCAGTTGCCAAACACTTGGTAATGCTATTAATTTTGATGTTGAAAAGCGTTACAGAGAAAATGCTGGCTTGGGGCACACCTATCTCTTGCTCGTACAAATCAGAGAGGGTGGAACCGACTCGTGAGTTGAATTCTCAGTTTGAAAGAAAGTTCAATATAGCAGAAGGCAGACGGCCTTTTACACCAAGATCGTGCAGGTGATTCAGTATTCCATACTTGCATGTTGTATCATAGGCCTTGTCGCGATCAAATAAAACCGATACTTAATGTTCCTCCTTGATAAAAGCATCGCGAAAAAATGTTTTCCAGTCTAACCATGTCACCATTGGTAAACGGCCATATTGAAAGCCACTTTGAAAAGGAGATATTAAATTATTAGTCACATGCACCATACAAGCCAGCAATTGATCATTCATTCCATTGTTTTACACACACAGGCAGCCAGTGCAATGGAGCGATAGTTAGTAGGATCTGTTATCTTTACCTGAATTGGGAGCTGGTACTACTGTTGGTTTGTTCTAAGATTTTATCACATTACCAGTAATCCATAAATCTTTGAAAATTTCTAAAAGAATTAGTAATGATGGTTCTGGTAGGTGTTTCAAGAAATGGTTATGTATTTCATCAGGCCCAGAAGCTATGTCATGCGCCTTGTTACAAGCTTCCATTAGCTCTGATAGTGATTTATTGGATGTAAATTTCAACCGTGTCATTTCATTTCAATCTTCGGATGGCGTCTGAATGATTAGATGAAGAGGAATTTTTAGAGAAACTATCAGCAAGCATATATCATGTTTGGAATTGAAAGTCTTATTGTTTAATTTCATATGTTGGAAAGAACTGTATTTTCCCTTTCCATTTCTTTTGCGGATCGTATCCCATACATTCTTTATATACCCGTTCCTGGATGTAAATATGTTATTGATTTGGTGTTATATAGATACAAGTCGTGTCAAATGATTTTTTGACAATTCTGCCTCTGACATTTATGCAATGTGATCCCCATATCATGTTATGGGCATTAAAATCCATTAAAAGGAACAAATGGGGAGGGTAGTTCTTGAACAAGGTTGTCTAATGTTTTTGGTAGTAGATTGCATTTTGGTAGTACATAAATGGAACAAAATGTAATCACTCGATGTAGAGTGACGCTTACAACAATGGCTTACAAATTTGTGTTTAAAGAAATGACATTATGGGCGGCACTTTTATTCACAACAACAGAAGCTCCTCCTAAGGCTTTATCTGCATTTTTAGAGTATATGGTAAAAAAAGGAGCAATTTTTAAGGGTGATATCTGTATCTTTTCAAAAGGTTTCCTGCAGATATAGTACTGCTGGATCGTGTTGACTTAAAAGCAAAGGAATATCATTAGGGTTTGTTTTAAGTCCTTGAAAATTTCATTGTATGATGGTGTTCTTTATGATGAATTAAAAGTAGACATGCTTTTGGAAATAAGTTATATCTTCCATGAGGGAAGCCGGTATGTTTATTTATCCTGGAGAAAGTACGGGATTAAAGACTTTGCTTGCAGGTCTGGAGTCACCCTGAGTGACATGGAGCAGTTTCTTCTGCGTCCATGTCCTCGAAGTCGCAAAATCTATTGTGCAGCTTTATGAGGTCATCAGACCCCTTTTACTACCTATTTGCTTGTGATCTCTTTTTAGTGTTTATTGATTTTGGTGGTGGCGTGTTGTTGAATGTTTTCTGAGTTGATACTGAGTTTTCGTGAACTTTATAATTTGAAGTACTTGAGTTTGATAGTGAATCAGGTGGGATTAATTTTGTTTATGCGTCCTTAGTTGATTTTGAATTGATCTTCACTAAAGCTGGAAAGGCTGGACCGGGGAGGGACTTTTTAGATTTAACAATCTTTGTGGCCTCTGGAAGGGGATGTTTTATGTGTACTTCACCCTTTGTATTTCCTTCTATTGTATCCAGGTTTCTCAATCTATGGGATTGGCGTGGTACTTCTTTCCACAGTTGACGCAATGCAGATTGGCTTTGCACTCGTGTTCCCGATGAGAAGGGTCCGAGCATTGGCATGATACTTGGCTTTTCGAGCATCTTTCTTTGTGATGGCCGCATGTTTGACACATGAAACATCGAAGTTGGATTGATATTTATATCTTGACATTAAGTTGTAGAAGTCCAACTTTGATCACTTTAAGTAGCATTGGTCTGTTGAAGGTGAAGTGTTCTGAAAAGTGTTGTTACGTTTTATACGGATTATACGGATGGCAGTGACACCATCATTTTTCAACCCTTTGACGATTTCTGTCAAATCACGACAGCGAATCACGCCTTTGGACGAATTGGGTGTTGTTTGAGCGAATAAAGATAGTGGAATATCCAAAGCTATTTTCATTTTCTGAATATAATCTGATTGCCCTTGTCGTTCACACTCTACGAGTAAGCAGCCCAATTTTAATTTGTTTAATGTTTTCACGCTTTTCGATGTGCCGATCGATCCCATTATAATGTGTCACGGAATAAAGTAAAAAAAATAATTTGGAATGCCTTAAGAACAATTTGGTTTATTAACCTCATTGACGCACACAGCATTACATAGGGTGGTTCATTTTCTTTGTCTTTTTAAGACTGAACAATACATGCATCTCGTCGTAGGTCGCTGGCTGCGAGATACTCGTATAGCACGGTATGAACGGGTACTTCACCCTTGGTCTTGTGCATTGCTTTTTCTCATGTATTTATAGGAGGCTTATTGTTATATGCGAGACAGTTATCGCTTGGATCTTGTCAGAGAGTGTCAATCCTCTTACTTCAAACTACAGCCACAGGGCTGTCTGTCGGTCTGTATGGATGCATGGATAGAGGGATTGATTGACTAGAAGAACCAGGATGGTGAAGCTAGTATCCGTAGTGTTGCAGTGAAGCCACTCCAACCGACGGTGTATCTGTTTCATGGTGGGAATTGTTGACTATGGACGTATTATTCTTGAGAAGGACGAGGAATTATGACGTGAATTCTCAGCTCCTGGATAAGGACCTTTACGATGTGTAATGTATTCAAGGACACGTTATACAAGGACACGTGGTTGTGAACTATATTTAATTTGCTTTGTAACACGTGGTTTTTTTTAACCATGCTCAATAGTCTTTGTAATATGTAGTTATTTGAACCATACTTTACTTTGTGCCATTTGGTTGTGTGAACCATGCTTATTTTGTTATTGTGATCACATTGTTGTGTTAACTATACATATTTTTCATCGATATCATAAGATTGTGTGAACCACTTTTTTCATTGATATTATATGGTTGTGTGAACCATGCTTATTTTATTTTGCATCATACGATTCTGTGAATCGTACTCGTGTTGGTTCATTTTTCTCGTATGATTCCGTAAATCACATTCTTTTCATTGTGCACATTGTGAAATGAGAACCATACTCATATTATTGTTATACATATGTGTATCTGTAACATGTTCAGTATAGTAGTAGTGTATTATCTGTAGTGGGTGAGTGTGCGAGCCAAGTTGCATATGTGTTGTAGTGAACATATATTTATTCATCTTTTGTTTGTTTCATATATATATATATATATATATATATATATATATATATATATATATATATATATATATATATATATATATATATATATATATATATATATAGGTATTCTTTTTCTAATATATTAAGAACTTTCTAATGTAAAGAACTAGTACCTATAACGCCTTGCTCAGATAGTGTACTGAGTTTTCGAGAAAAAAATATATATAACATGCTTTAAGCAAATTAATGGAGGTGATGCATTAATATTATTAAGATACTATCTTATGACTACTTTTACTACAATAAATTCTCGAGAATCAACAAAGTGCGAGATCACAAACTCTGTATCGTTGCAAATAGTGTTTTTTTTTAATGTTGGTGGTGTAAAACTGGAACACAAAAGAGAGTGGAAAGGCTTAGCAATTCTTTTTGTCGAAATTGACCAAAGCCATGGATGTTATATTATTTGCAAGCGATGGAAAATAAACTTAGAGGTATTATTATACGGGGTTTTGGTCTCAAAACTACAAATTAAGACTTCTCTATGAGTAAATTTGAATAAAGACTATCTTGTCATGTTCTTCCTTTTTATGATTTATCTGATGTTTTGTGTGCTATTGCGCACATTATTTCATCAACTATTGCCGTGGTCCATAAGTCACTATTGTTTTACGATTACAATGATGTTTCAATCAACAACATTACTCATACAATTCACTATTGTTTAAATGGATTAAACTGGTTGAGTATATCAATCATACGGACTGCTTTCTGAACAAACAAAAGCAGAACGCTGAAGGAGAAAATATTATAGTGTTTTGAGTCTTCTGTAAAAGTAATGGGGACATTGTGGATATATTTCGTTTGCTTTCTCACAGCCGCAGTGGCAACAGGTAAGATAGACAAGTGTAGGAATTTGTATCCAGACAATTTATAATTTCAAGGTGACTCGAGAGAAGTCCTGTCGATGTTTGTTAAAGTGTAAAAACTTCACTTTTTTCTCGTTGTGATAGAAGTATTCATTTCACATAAACGAATCAATCTTAACTTAAATCCCTTCTTATTATTCAAAACATTTAGGCTTTGATCTTGTTACAACGCTATAATTTAGCATTGACCTCAGATTAAATGAAGGGTGTATTTAATTTGGTGTACATTGTTTGATTTGATTCAATTGGTTTAATATGCTTTTCTTTATCAAAGATGTATTTCATTCCTATATTGATTACAGAAACTCTAACAATTAAACACTTCATGGATGAATTAGTAAGTGATAATACAACAAAACTTTTATAAGACATTTCCCTCAAGGACTGAGCAGACTTTAAAATCCTGAGTTTGAAGACCTAATCTCCGATCAAATGTGATATATCATAGCAGTCTACCTAATCTCAGATCAAATGTGATATATCATAGCAGTCTTCCTTTTTTGTTTGATCTCGAGAAATATTTTCTTAGTTGAAATATATTGGCATATATGAATGATATGTATATAGATCATGACATATGTCGAAACATTACAATTAGTAATAGTGGTTGTATTAGTATTAGTAATAGTATTGTTGTTGTTATTTACCAAGCCCGTATTACTTACAGTACGGACAATGGCTACAAATGAGAAAGATATCATAGACACCGTAGCCGGAGAAACATTCGTCATTAGAACATGGACATACAGTGGAATCCCTTTGTACGTTACAGTTTCAAAGGACAAGAAAACCTATATTACTGCATCTTTCAATGGAAGTAATGACAGCATAATCTACAAGAAGACAGATCGAATGATGCTGAAATACGATGATACTTCAAAGAAAGTCTCCTTAGAGTTATGCGATTCCAACAGAACTGACGAAGGTCTGTATGAAATGGATGAAGGTATATACGTAACTTCCAACGATACATTCAAAAGACAAGAAGGCAAATGGAATTTCCAGTTAAACATTTATGGTAAGCACTTGTGGTATAATTCTACACAGACTAGAAGACACAATCTCATTGTTTCAAAAGATGAATATTTTCTCAACCAAATATTCGAAATATGGAGTGGAGGATATTTTAGTGCACGTAATCAATCACAACGTTTCAGAGTCGAACATAAATTATAGGTACATGGAAGGATATCATGTAGAATTTTTTGCACGGTTTTACTTTAGTTAAAATTAGTTTAGAATGTATTCAACGAGATCTCATCTGTTTTCATCCTAATTCCCCTAGGTTATAAATATGTTTACACGTGAATGTGTTTACGACGCGTGCAGATCTGTAGTTAGTGCCAGTACTTGTATTTGAGAATTGCGACCTACGCAGGGACGACATCGATGCACAATCGTTTTATGTGTCTAAGTACACATTATACATGTCGACTTGGAATAATAGAGTATGTGTTATCCATTACCTACTTTATATGAAGTATTGGTCTGCTTCGTAGCACAAAGAACGACTTGGCACTATGATTCTTCTGTTCAGTATATATTTATTCTGATTGTCAAATAAGAACACCTTTACTCTACTTATTACTCAAAATACCTTCCTTTCAGACTAAATACAACACAACAAAATTCATAATGTGCAGAAAACAATTCTCTCAGAACAGTCATGTGTGGGAGATGAATTTCCGTTATGAAAATTGATTGCTTTCTGAAATAATGTTGAAATGGACTTCTGAAAGGTAATGGTACGGCCAAATATCGTAATTGTTTTAAGGGAAACAAAACATTGTCGGAAACTCATTATCATGTATATAGTATATTTGCACTTTCGAAAGTTAGCTGATACAGTTTAAATGCTAATGGTAAAGTGACAATAAATATGTATCAGCCTGAATTGTTATGTTTACAGGCCTAATGGAAAAAATAAAGGTAAATTATGTTATTTTTTTTTGCACTAATTATCTGTTTTTGCTGCGCATAAATCATATATATACTAAATGTTTCTGAACATGTTGTATCACGATAACTCCGTGTGCATGTGTATGTCTATGTGTGTGCTAAAGAGATATGGTGTTATTAAAGTCACAGTTCTAAAATTTATCTTGTCCAGATCCTGATGAAATGAAGCCAGGCAATGTTGGAGAGAACACTACCATCATGCAAATTAACACGTCAGCCATAATTTTACATCATTTATACTACTATGATCAGGTCGTTGCAACCTTGGTTCCCTTTGAATGTGATGCAAAAAATACAACACATCTTTATGGCCGACTAAAGTGTTCCGAAAACAAGAACAACAATATATACAAGATTGAAATACAAAACGTTACAGAGAGGGATACTGGGCTATACAAGGTGCTGTTCGGGAACAGCGAAATTGAGCGATGCTTTTTAAACATCACGGGTATGTGTTCTATCACCTTAGCAAACCAACACACAAAGTACAGTCACGTAAATGAAGAGCATGACTTCTACCATAGAGTATATTGTTTACTATGATTCGAAAGCTGTCAGACTATCTTCATCAAACCCATACAGGTGAAATTATTTTTGTAGCCCAGTAAGGTGTAGGCAATTTTTATTTTAAACGTTCAGTTTTAATTTTAATGAATCATTCAGTATGCATTAGTTTGAGAGATTGTTCTCGTGGTCGTCCTATCGCCAAAACAACTTAATGGATAACTTAAAACCTGTTGAGTGCCGCTTTACATATCGGCTTTGCATTAAAATGTTGGTTGTTTATTTGATTTTATTTTATTTAGACTCGCCAATATATGCTATGGGAGGAGAGAACGTGTCAGTCAGCTGGTACTACAATCAACAAGGGATGAACCGCACACTACGGATTATTCACCCAAATGAGGGATTAATGATGATGTTGCAACCATCCAATAATCCAACAATCAAGAGTAATTTTCATAATCGTGTTTTATATAGCGGGGATATATCGAGAAGCTACATGTCATTCTCTCTAGTGAATTTAAGGAAGTCAGACACAGGCATCTACACAATCGAAACTCTACATGGAAATAGCATACCTGGTGGACAAAAAGTGATTGTAAAAGGTAAAACTTTTTTTCTGATAATGTACAAATACTTATATTCCTTTCTTTTACAAAGAATGTCGATCAACGCTTAAGAAATAAGCAATATTGACCAAAGGTGAAATTGCACACCTATTCTACATGATATAAATCATACATACCTAACTTTCATAGTTTGTAACCGTTCGATGTTACACATAAATACATTACCTTCCATTCAGTTGTCTCTCTTCGTCAATTTTTCACACTCTAGATATTTGATTATTTTCTGGCTTACCGTGAAGAACCGAACAAATATAATGTTGCGGTAGAAAAACCTACCAAATATCAGTGCAATAAAGAAAGATAACAAAACCAACATGAATGTCTCATTTTATGCAATTTTGAAGCATGAACAAATCTCGCAAAACATGACGTATTTTAATTTGTATATAAAGGAACTGATTTCTTCTTTGCTGGAAAATCGAGCTTTATATTATGTTTATATATATGATGAAATTGGAACAACGTATCAATTTGGTATGAATGCTGATAAGTGCATATCAACAAGGAGTTCTGTAGAATATATTAAAATCTTGAACATTCGGTTTTGTTTGTATCTGTTGTAAAACACGTTTGTCCACGGAGGAGCTATAGAATCAAAATTATCAATACATTTAGATTTGAGAGAACATCAATGCTTCTAAATCGCAAAGAGTTATCTATGATAATGCTCTGCCGTTGTCTCCGTCGACTAGCAGGTTATTCAAAGTTTGAATAAAACTCATCTAGGTTTCATAAACATATAATTAAATAATTTATTAAATGCTTAATATAAATCTTGTGTGACTTTTTTATATTTAACACAGATCTGTGAACATTTCAATCAAATGGTATTTATTAATGCCCTCTTACATAATAATATACGCTGACTGACAGTTATACACTTTCATCGCTTGCAACCAATGCACCAATGAGCATTTTAAACTTACCTCCAAGCCACTTTAACATTCTGTACATATAGTTATTATCATTTCGATGTCACGTTATGAATGTAAGTCAACGTTTTAGTTGGAACTGAATGCCAGTGAAATAAAGAATTATGAGAGTTGTACCTTTCGATGAACACAAGATCACTCCTGTCTTCAGTTTCAAATTATAATCTTAAATACATGTCTTTAATACTTTCATTGGATAAGATAGACAGATTTCAGATGCTTCGTACATCGAATTTGAAATGAACACTCATGTCATAAGTTTTTATATCCAAGGCAAAGAGGTAAAACTATTATCCCTAGACAGACTGCTGTAGTCATATCGTATTGATATTTGATATATAAATTACGGTTTCTATTTGCAAGTTTTATCTTATCGATGAATAGAGAGTTATTTGATGTTTGCATTGTTTGATCCTGAAGGATTTGCACAGACATAGGGATTTTATGGTAGTATGATGCGGTGAGTAGATACATAGATTTTAAACCTTTATACCTGAAACACTAATTCTTATGTAAATTTCTATCTCTCTGAGATAAATTTATTCAAATATATCACTAAACAGAAACCATGTCGATGGCAAAAGTTTGCTTCTTCCCAATAATTGTTGGTCCTGAGAGGCTTCTCTGTTCATGATAGTTAGAGGGAGAACAACATTTATAGCGACAAATAGATAAATTGGAGAAACTATTGGAATATATATATTGTGTGCTTGTTTGTTTCTGTCCACTAAATTTGTGTCAGGATCGATACTCTTGTGGACATATAGGGCAAATTACCTTGAAGTAAATGATTATCTGGAGGTGTTTCAAATTATTTGAGAAACAGATGTGTTTATATGATTTCCCATCTTTCTCATCCGGCGACAGCACCCTGTTCCAGTACGATTTTTGTTACTCTTCTATTACACATACTAATGAGATATTACTGTCAACTTTATGACATACATCACCATTAATATTTATTCTTCAGATGTAAAAGCAAACAAAATAAAAAGAGATAGTGTACCTTCTGTGCTTCATAGATCAATCGTTCTTCGAATTGCTTCTATTTCATACAGTTATGGATCAGTTAGAAGAGTTTCTCCTTTGTATACCCTTTTTATTTTACTCGTACTCTTCGTATGTTAGTACAAACATATACATATGAATATAATTCTAATTTCATAAGAATTCTGTCTGAACTGTATCCTCATTCCCAGAAAGTCTTTATTCCTATACGAATACTTTGATTATTTGTTACATCATCCACGTGTGTAATAATACATCATTATGCTCAGTTTCCTAATATTGTTAAAGGCACACGTGTATTATCTACATAGGAATGTATTTTAGAGTTGACAACTGCGTAGTTAATATTTTATCTAACGAAGTCACTGATGTAGTACAGCGATATAAATAATCTTATGCTTGATCACATTTTAAATTAAAATTACGAAATTCATTGAACTATTTCACTACTTTATTCCTTTAGGCTCCAAAACTCGTTAACTTGTTTCATAACGTTTGGGATACACACAAGACTCTTATTAGACCGAGGTGTATTGACAGTATCTACAAGGGGGAGCAGACATTCTTTAAACATTGCTAGAATGCAATTATCCTTCAGTATCTGCCATGCACGGCACATTGTTTACTGTCTTCGTAAATACCTGGAAATGGTGAGAACGCAGAGATCAAGGAAATTGGCAACCAATATTTGCCGTATAATAATCAAACGTGGGAAATCATAGGTTCACTTTTAACTAAGAATAGATACCTGTTATTATATGTTTAGTATACATTATGACATATCATGTTGTTTTCTTAATTTTTATCTTCAGGTACTCTGCCTGCAACCATACGGAGCTTTGGTACACAATATACAATCTCCACTGAGAAGTCAACCAATAATTGGTTTAGTTCATTGGAGCCAGGTAAGAATGTTTTCAAACAAATTTTATATGAGTTCATTATCAAAATGTACTGTTGTTTCATTTCAGGTCTTTGTCATTACCTAAAATTCACCAAAAGCCTTAAACGAGAAAATACTATATGACTGTTTTGTTACATATCATCTACAGGTATTAACAAAACAAACGCGCTGAGCATCGTTACACTATATGCAAGTTCAACTGAGAGTTCAACCAAAGGTTCGCTCGATCAACCAAATTCACTGAAACCAGATGGTGAGTTTACAGTAGTGTTTAATGAACGTGTAATGCAAGTATTTCTCTTTACCAATTTGAAATGTCACATTTCAGACATTTCCTGTACATAGAGCTATATATATCAGGTTTTGTGACAATAAAAACAATAACAAAAATGGAAATTAAACCATGACAGCATATTCTTTTAAAGCTGTCTCTCAAAGTACGATGTGCAGAGAAAGTAAATTGATATGAAAAACAAAAAGGAAGAAACAATAGTCAAGGATATGTAAGGATGAAAAAAGCCGAAAAACAGCTCGGCTGAAAAGGAGGAGAGTTTCCTCAAGGGAAATAAACATCATACATAGAAACACATAGACACACGCAAGGTGTGTGTATAAAGAGAGACAAAGACAGAGAAAGACATAAAGACAGAAACATGCATAAAAAGTGACAGAGATAAAGAGTGACGTTAATACTATAAAACACTTTAGACAAGTATTGAACGTACCAGTTAAGCAAATCCGGTGGAGCATGGAATGCAACAACTTGGCAAAATCGCATCAACGCCATAACGTTCTCAGTCATACGCCTGTCCCGTAAAGGGACAAGTACGTACTAATGTCACGAGTAGTGATATGAACCCCGACACATAACCAAATTTGGGACATTTTCTTATTCGTACAGAGTACATTGACCCGGCCAACTTCAACCCCTTTCGCCTCCATATCCAAATGTTTCCAGTATGAAGTATGTGAATATTGGTGGCGTTTTATTATTTCAAAAAATTAACCCAGTAGATAAATGACGTTATTCCAACGTCTTTTAATGATATTGCTCCCTCTTTCACCAGTATGTTATGTAGGCATTGACGCAACGCTGTGTATTCTTGAGCCAATATTAGCCCAACATGTCAATAGTACGATAACGCGTCTGGCCAACGTTTTTCTGACGCAACGACCTAACAGAAGGTAAAGGAGCCATGGGTGATCAACATTATATATAACTTGACATCAACTGTGTCAACATTGACACTATAAAAAGACGAAGGAGAAAAATATATATATATATATATATATATATATATATATATATATATATATATATATATATATATATACATATTGGTCCAACTAGATCCTTTTCAACGCCAGCAATTGGAGAGTCAAAGAATGTTTCCTTCTAACATGTTATCACCTCTCTGATGCAATGTTTTGCGTTGTCGTTAATAATCCATTATAGTTTCACGTCCATCAAGATTGTCATCATCACGACCATCAAAATCGTCGAAAGCATATGTTGTATGCAATCATGTCGGTTTTCATATTTCTACATTTAAGTTGCAAACATTTCGGCACGTCAACATGCCCTTTATAATTATAATTCGTTGATTAAAGTTCGTGTCTTTTAAAATCGGTTAGATACATTTTCACCTTTTGATGACATCATCATCAACTCTCTCGTTAAATATAAACTAAAGTGGTATCAAAGAAGGTGAAACGAACTTCTCAATGATATGAATCTTTTAGTAGCTACTATCTTATATGTACATTGGTATTTAGCACTCAAAATTCTAAATCAGTTATTGCTATAGGTGTAGTTGGAATAAAAGTCTAAGATATCAACAATTCAGACACAGTTGTAAACATGTTGGAATACTCTTTGAATTATTAATTTGTCTTACTGATGATATGTGCTTTCAACGATATCCTGATATTAAAAAAGGGCGTTGTAATTCTCTGAGTAGAAGATGCGTGATAAGATCAACTTGTTCTGCAGCTCAATTTCAACTACGGCTTGTCTGGTTTAGATTCAATAGTGGTACCAGTGTATCTAGCTTAAACTGAAAATGTTTCACCGTCATACCAAATCAGTTTTTCATTTATCTCTGCACATTCACTAAGACTCAGTTTCCTCCAAAATAAGCATCTTTGAGACTTTGCCATGGCGTAAGATCGATGTGGCCAGTCCTTTCTTTAACAAATATACTCTACAAAACGTATTTATCATAAATAACAAATGAGTGCATAATTCTCAGTAAAAAGTACAAATGATTCAAAAGAAATAACCATGTCCCTTTCGTAGAATAATAATAATAATAATAATAATAATAATAATAATAATAATAATAATAATAATAATTATATCAATAAAACGACAAGAGTTTGAATAATGAACATAGGATTTTCGTATTTTAATAATAATACTATATTTATTATTATTATTATTATTATTATTATTATTATTATTATTATTATTATTATTTAAAATGCTTACGTCAATGGTCAGCATTATTCAGAAAAAATTCTTTTGATGAATGATTTAAAGCTATTAAAATCTCCGCCTTATTTTTAAAAAAAAAATTGAAAATCCTGAACACATATCACAAGTAATAAGAAGTTTTTTACATTCACTAATTCGTGGAGGAGATTTTTGAAAACGATCATTTTGAAAAGAAATTGTCCTTATTGTCCTCTAGTTTCGCATGCATGTATGTAAACATGTAGATGTAAATGTGATTGCCAGAGGCCAAATAATTTCTGATTACAAACATCTTAATCACACATGTATATATTCATAATCTCGTCATGAAAGAGGAATTTGTTCTGAATGCAACAACATTTTCTACCACTATTATAAATTTATATCTATATTATGTGCGGTCGGACAATTAATAATCAGTAACACACAAAGTACTATCATACTAGAGTCAACGTTTTTCACGCGCACTTTCTATCTTCAAACAAAATACACAATGGGTTTTATTTTATATTGTCTGCGTCTTGAAACTTTATCATAGACATTATGATTGCGTGGCTGTGTAATGGAGGAGATATGTCTAAACAGTGAAACAGTTCAATGCGAAACATCATGAGACCAAATTCTCGTTGGAACTGAAACAATTTGTATAGATCCCAATTTTCGCTTCTTTCAATACATATAGAAGCCCAATCTTTAAGGAATTTTATTAGCTTTAAGTGGTCTTTGTCTCGATAGATTTAACACTACTGATAGATTGATATAGACCCATAATCAAATATAAATATTGCCGTGACAATCATTCTTCAATTTCTTTTACATGCTATGCCGAGATTCAAACTTAGGTGGATTATATATTTATACAGACATATTTATTCTATTATAAATTGCGTAGATTTTAGTCATTGATCTTTTAAAATTAACTTTTCAAAATATAGAATAATTATTTGTTATATAAAGCATCATATCGTACCTTTAAAAAAGAACCGATATTATTGTTAAGGTACTCACGTGCATTATTACATCACGAGCAAAGGATTTGTAATTGTATGTATAATATTGAAAACTAAATGTAAAAATGCAAGCAATGTCTGACAAATGATTGTAATCTTTGAAAGGAAAATGTCGGCATATTTATAAGATATGGTTTATTTTAGTCATTGAGATCAAAACGAAAACATTTTTGCGACCTTTATGCTTGAAACATGTACGATATTTGGATAGTTCTTAACCAATAGTGAAATATCTTATCCTTAATCTTTTCTTTATTTCATTTTGATTTTGAATGTCAATTGATAAGATCGAAGTTGCTAGGACTTTAAATGACAATTTGTAATTTAGATCATATAGTATACAACAGTCGATTCCTCGCCGTTATTTTCTTTGTCCACATCAACCTGTTTTCTTGATCCCTTTTTTCCTTTTACTTGTTCTTGTCTCTTCATTTTGCACTTTAGAATAATCATTAGACTACATTATTTAAAGTTTCGATTCTTGTCTAAAGTTTACTGATTACTTTCTAATATTATATCATTATTTTATTATCCAATTTGATAGCTTTATGTTTATACCTTTTAATGAAATTAATGTTGTTGTAATATCATCAAAACTTTTAACTGTATTATTTAGTTGATTCCTGATAACAAATGCATGCTTGCGGAATATGTTTTTGTGATAAATACTGTATCTATTAGCACTGGATAACACAAAATTCCTACATGCATGTAAAGTAGAGGGCTATACCAATTCACTGATTGGATGGTTGAATGGTATTGGTGCATCAACACGCTCCCTTCGTGTAAATATACCAATCTACAAATAGCAGTTCAAGCAGGACTGTACGAAATTTCACATTTGTTAGTGACTTTTAGTATTGTTTGTCTTATTTATGGAAAATAATCCAACTTACGTCAGATTAAATGTATTAAGTTATGCCGAAATTGAGTCGATTATCCAGCATCTGCCGCTCGTGTCGCTCTCTTAACGCAATAAAGTATATTTGGAACATCTTATAATCAATGCGGCCATGCCTTTAGTAACAATTGGACATAGGTCTAAGATTAGTAACTGAACTATTTATCAATATCACTTTAGAACTAGAAAATCCAAAGGTTGAAAGCTACTTAAAAACTCCATATGTATTATACGATGTTTCTTTTCTATTTCATTCAATGTTACCTTTAAGTTTTATTAAGTGGCAAAACGGGAATAATATAATGATATGTACAATTATTATGATGTGAATTCAAAATAAGTTTAAACATACTTGTATGTAACAAGTGCATGGAAATGGGTACCACAATGCACCGCATACAACCCGATGTTTGGAAATATTTAAAAATGGAATAAAAAAAAATACTTTAAAATGATCAACGGGCTATACGCAGGTCTCAACAAGTTTTGCCCTTTTTCTCTCTTGTCTGAAATATTCTTACATTATGTTATTTCAATCATCATCGTGGCCTTGTATGTGTTAAAATTTCGATATTTTCTGGCAAGTTAAATCAATTTATACATCAATTGTTTAGAGCCTATCATGATTATATACCGTACTTATACAGAGTGAAGGTTAGTGTGTTTAAATAGCACAAAACTATGTGATCTATTATAGCTTTATATATGATGTCATGCAAATCTGTCAACAATGATATAAGCGCCAAGATAAAAATATATTTAGCTCCTACTTCTATCTTTTTCAGAATCATTTTCTTCGATCTTTTCTTACATTATCACAAACTTTTATTCACAAACCGAATGAAGCGTTGTTAAATCCATAAGCAATGTGCGTTGTTTAGCTTCACCTTTAAAAATATTCAACAACCTTTTCATGCCACTTCACCATCAAGCTTATTTTTCCCTTCAATAGTTAATAGACGTAAAAGTGTTAAGTTCTTGCTGGAAAAAATGGGGAAAGAGAAATATTTTATTCACTATAGAAATTTGAATTTGTAGCTTCTCTTTGGAATAAACCTGCAAAAAGATAGATAAAATAGTTACATTCGACCAGCTTAAATTATATATCGCAAAAAAGGGCATCTAATGACTTTCAAAAGAGATTTTATATTAGGAATGAATGATGGTTTATTTGGAAAACAATTATGACATTTCAAAAATAGAATTAATCATTATATTGATGAAAAAAGAGATTTAAAACTTGAAACAATATATTCAGTTTGCAAGGAAATCAACAATAGACGAATATATGGTTTTATTTATTTAAATGAACAAAATTAAATTGATCAAACCAACTTAAAGTTTCGTTGTAGTATCAGCTGTTCGTATGTTAGTGGCGTATGCGTTTTACTACAACAGGCTAAACAATCAATTTGTGAACAACTTTAATTTATAAATAACCTATACGTAGTCTCTTGAGCATTAGTGTTGAGGCAGGAGATTGGTACATTAGTGCGCTATGACAATATTATAACCATTCAGCTTGAAAATATGGTGACTAATGTAAGAAACAGTTATTTACTTAATCAGAATTTATTCAAGATTGTATAAACTGTATTATGTGCATATCTTTATAAGTTACATCAAACAAGTGCAGCTTTTTGACCTATCCTTGGTATTTCAACTTGAAAATGTTGTTCACCTTTTATACTACGTTGCATGTGTTTAATGCAATCATGTGAAGAAATTAAGATTTCTAACTCCGCTCTGTTTGTCCTGGTTTTGAAACAACATATATTTTCCAGATGTTATCATCATAATTCAAAGACCCATTGCACGCTTCTGAACGACTTGCACAGCCAATATAAACTCTAGAACCCCATGCAACTGAAAACAAATAACAACACCAAAACATACATACTCATGAGTTATGTATTAATGAGAAGGCTGATTAAAATCTAAATGTTTAAGTTTACTAAGATCGTGTAAGGTAATACAATTGACTGGAAGTGTAAAAGGAAAATATAAATTAATCGCAAATAGTGAGCAATGGTATCTTGCTGTCCTAATATTGTACTTATGTATTCAACTGTTGCTGCTCCTATTTTTATTTACCGCGTTACTTTATGTCTATATCGTAAATTGATTTATCATGTGGAGCTCTTTTTATGTTAGTTTCATCATAATCAATTAAACTGAGACAACAATTAGTTGTTGTGAATAATAGAGCATCAGCTATTGCTTTTCCGGATATTGCCAGTAGTCTTGTCATTAATAATATTACCTTTGTATGCTAAATGCAGCTTCAGAAACATCATGCATATTAATTCAGCTCATTTACTTATAACATATAAATTAACAGTATTGGCTTCTAAATAAGGCTTTTACTTTTATTCTTCGTATTCTTGTCCGTTTCTAACTTGTTTGGTACAGGCACTTTGATTCATAGTTGTTAATTATTATTATCTTCCTATCTCCATGTCTTTTACATCAGATTAAATCTTATGAATGGCACAAAGTATATATGAAAGAATATAATATTTCTATACACGTGAAAGTGCATCTGCTATTAGATTGTCTTTTCCTTTGACGTGCATGATGTCAATATTGTTTACTTGCAACATCAAACTCGATTTTACAAATCTCTTATATTTGTTTTTCATATTGCCAATGAGGATAAGGGGGTTGTGATCACTAAACGCATTAATCGGAGAAGGAGCTGACCTAATACACACTTCGAAGTGTTGCAAAGCCAATATCAAATCTGAGCCATCCTTCTCGATTTTGGAATAATTTCTCTGGTGCTTAATTAATTTCTTAGAAAAATAGCACACTGGATGGTCTATACCATTTTTGTTTTCTTGAATAATACTGCACAATCACAAGCATTGCTTGCATCAACAGACATTTTAAATGACTAGCATAACTTTGGAGGTAAAATAAACTTGGTTACAGCAAAGGCATTACAGTCTGATTGCATTCCATCACATAAATCCTCACTGTGTTGGAGAGGTACAACTAAATTGACTGGATGATTAACATGGCTATCTCTATCGAAACATACTTTAACATACTTATAGGGCGAAGTTGCTTTCATTTTCACCTCCCTGGAGTATTGATTATATAATATAAATCACTTACTTTCTTTTCCACTCTGTAAGGACGATAATATATAGCTTGAAGAGGATTTTGTGGTATGGTCAAGTGAGTCAGAGGTTTATCACTAGGAAGAAAATTTCTTTCCTTTCTATTTTTATCATTTATTAATTTCATTTTTGATTGAGTAGAGTGCAGATTAATTCTTTCAACTTCACATGCCCTTGGCAACATATATTTAAAATAGAAACATAGTCGAGAAGATTAATTGATGTATCTTTAGTTGAGAGACGTTTTAGCAGCTTCCATTGTCCACGGACTGTACGTCGAACACATTTTACAATGGAACTAAATCCTAAAGATTCATGAACTTATTACCTAAAAACAAACAACCGTCAATGAACACATTCGTTCGAATCTTTTCCAGTATCAAAACAGTATGACCGAATCATGTTTTCCAACGTTCGATGAAAACTTCCTAAAGCCCGTTGGCTTTCAGCGTGATAGCAGAAAAGAAAACAATTGCTGGCTGCTTAATTCATGTATAACTTGCTGGAAGATTCCAGACATAAGATTTAACCCTTGATCAGATGGATAGATTTGGGCAGGGCAAATCGAGCAAAATTCTTAATCAGGACTTTTACTAATGATTTAGTTTTAATATTCCTCGGGGCGTCTTGTAGATGTACACATTATGGTCAAAATTAGTCTTCTAATTGGGCTTTACCCGGTTTTGGCATTTGTAACAAGATTTACAGTATTTACAAACATCACATTTAATTTTTAGCCAGTAAAAGTGTTCAAACCCTTGTGGTCAGTCTTATTAACCCGTAAATGATAAGCCAGAGGAGTTTCATTGGCTAAACTAAGAATGTCCTGTCTATATGAATTGGGGACTATACTTTGATAGTTCACTGACCAATCGTTACCATCAGGTACTTCAGGTGCTCTCAATTTTGTTATAAAGACGCCATGTTTAACTAAATGATAAACAAGTACTTATGTGGCTTCTGATTCGCTATTAGCTCTCTGAAACAAACAGGTAATCTCAGGATCTATTTCCTAGTCGACAACAAGTGATTGTCGCTCTCACCCTGATTAGAGTAAAGAGAAAGAGTAGTTACAAGAGAATCAGTGTGATCAATTCCTTTCGATTCAAACGAGGACCATAATTGTCCTCATCAAAAGCCCGACAAATGCACGTGTCAGCTAAAGGAACAATTTCTTGATCATTCTCATTCTCATAAGCTTTCTTTGCCATTGTTCCAGTAACTTTACCAGATAATTGCTGAGTGGAAGACTTACTGACATATGAAACATTGTGAGCTAAGGAATATATGATGTACGATCAGCATTTTCTAACCTTTCAACCTTGTGCTTATCAATGTGAGCCTTAACATCAATAAGAACGTAATTATTGAGCTTTTTGAACTAATATGAGTTGTCTGATATTTTTGTAACCTTGACCAACTTTCTCGCCTAAGAACCACATATCAAACAATTGCTATGTTCCTCTTGCAACTTCGACATGGGTTTGTCCAGTTTCATTTGTATAGTTCCTAAAGTTTTGTCTATACACCTCAGGTACCAACGCATAACTTCAAGATAGTTCTTTAACCAGATGATGATGAACATTGTGATGTACTGATAGGGAAGTTTAGATGCCACGAGGTTTGCCAAAAATTGCACTTTTTAATGACAGAGTCCAATATTCTCTTAGTCATTTCAAGTGTTCATCAATATTCTCAAAATGAGGAAAAAATGTGCTTCTCTTTCCTTAAAAGGGGGTACTAACATAATATTTTAGTAACATCAAAACTTGAATTTGTGTGCAAAGAGAGGGCGTGCTTTTCACTTGACAGCTGTATTTCTTTGTTCTGAATTGAAATTCCCTTTAAGGCTTTTCTCTTTTTCTTTTGTATTTCTCTCTCTTCCTTCTCAAATTGCATCCTTTTGCATTAGCCTATTTTCTCTTTCTGTCGCTCTCTTTGCTGTTTCTGTAACTGTAATTATATTTATCTCTCTTTCTTATGTGCTGAAATACATTTGTTTCTCCCATATTTCCTTCTGTAGCTGAAGTTTTCCTAACTCTATGTTATTCTTGTAATTTAATTTTATTTCTATAACTTTTAATTTAGAGGCAGATGGAGACTCACTAATCAGATCAAAGCACTTTTATTCAAAAACATTCTTTTTGACCAAATAGTGGACCAAACAATATTATATATTCAGATTAGTTAAAGAAGCCTTCGCCTCAGAAAGATCGTATTTTCTGGCAAGCTGGAGAAGTTTTGCGCTCAACACTTCCAATGATCCATAGACAATATGTCCAAAAGAACTACAGTGCGCCAATTTACAAATAAAACAAGATCTACAATATTTGAAAATATCACTATTAATATCCGGCCAAAAAATGATGTAAGGTCCTGACTTCCGAATGACCAGCCAAATTAGTTTCATGGGCTATACTTAGGATTTCCTATCTATATGATTTAGATATTACTACTGAAGCAACCTCGCTAATAGCCCTCTGAAAGAAACATGAGATTTCAGGATCTGTTTCCTATTCGACGAGAACTGATTATCGTTTTTCACCCTGAATAGACAGAGAGGATGAATGGTTAAAACCGGATCACAGTGATCAATACATTTTGATTGATCAGTAACATAAGGAAAAGTGACCTCATCAAAAGCCTGATCAGTACATGTGTCAGCTGAAGAAATAATATCCTGATCAAAAGCCATAGCTCTAATAACTGCGCAAGCCGGGTATTAATTAGTGATTTCATTTTCAACGGGATATACCGTTTGATCCAAACAAGGCTTGTCAGTTACAAGTGGATGAACCACAACCTTTTCTACAGCCAAATCATTGCCTAGCAATAAATAAACACCCTCACATGTAATGAATCCACAGCGCCATCTTTCACTAGCCAAAACTAAATCTGATGTTAAATTAACATTATGAAGCGAAATTTGAATAAAACCGCACTCTACTCCCTGAACAAGAACACTTTCAGAAGAAGACTTCTCATATAAAGGCAAAGTACCTGACAATAAAAGAGTTTGAGAAACTCTTTTGTCCCTTAATATTTTAATAGGGACAGGATTCGTCGAATCACCAATAAGTGATATGGACCTTTCAACATGAATGGTTCATAATTCTTCAAAATAAAATAAAACTGAGACTGGGGTTTGTTTGACTCCATAAATGTATTGTTTTCAATACATGACCATGACCTTGACCTATGAGAAACAGGAGCATTTGAAACTGTTCTGTCTTTATTATGTTGTTTATTTTGTAACTTAAAGCAATCAGAAATAACGCGCCCAATTGTCTTGGAATAAGTGCACATAGGAAGAGATCAAGATTTCTGATCAATCTTATCAAACATTGGATTCCTATTAGTTGTACCAGACTGCAATTTGTAAGTACTCAGTTAAGGCTGATTTGGTTTTCTAAGAAGACTTATTGACAAATAAAACTTTGTGAGCTAAGGAATACTCGTCAGCTGCACGAGCAACGTGTTCTAAAGTATCTATCTTGTATTCATCAAGATAAACTTTGACGTCACTATGGACGCAGTTTTGGAACTCTTCGAATAATATTAGTGTCTCAGATTGTCGTAATCTTTATCAATCTTTTTAAATGCATACCACCGGTCAGATAGTTGTTCTTTTACCCTAGCAAACTTGACAAGAGTTTGGCTATCTTCTTTTTTGCAACTCCGACGCCTCTGTCGATATGCTTTTGGTACCAACTCACAACCCTTCAAGACACTTTCCATGACCGGATCATAATCCGTACTTGCTTGTACTGAAGTATATACAGCACAAGATTTACCAATAAGTACGCTTTGTAATAATAAAGCCCAATGCTCTCCTGGCCATTTTGAATTCTCTGCTATTTTTCAAAAAAGACAAAAATACTGGTTTACATATTTTTCGTGAAAAGGACATATAAATCTAATATTTTTGTAACATCAAAAGCTGAATTTTCATGAGTGGAGTGCATTTGTTTTGCTTTCTCTTCTTTTGTAATTGCAATTTCATTTGCATTTCTCTTTCATATTTGTATTTCCAATTTCATTTTCATCTCTTCTTTTTGCAATTTGACCTGCATCCCTTCTTTCTGAAGTTTGCTCTCTCTTTCGTGTTCCTGCATTTGCTCTCTCTTTCATTTTGCTGCATTTGCATCTCACTTTCTTTTACGTGCATTATCATTTTCAATTCCTTTTCGTTTTCTTCTTTTTGAATGTGCCCTCTCTATTTCCTCTTTTTTGTGTTCAAACTTTGTTAACTTCATTTCATTCTTTATTTTAGTTGCAATTCCATAACTTACAAATTAGAGCCAGAGTCGGACTTACCAATCGAACTCAAAACACTTTCATCAAACATATTCTTTTCTACCAAATAATGAACCAATTCATTTCTTACTTCCTGTTTTAATAAATATGGTTTTGCCTCTGAAAGACTATTGTCTGGCAAATTGAAGTAATTTGTCCCGTTTCAAGAACTCTAACCGTTCTTGGCTAGGATTTAAAATAAAGTTCTCCACTTTAGTTAACATTGTGAAAGCTTGTTGATTTTACCCTGAAAAGTCAAAAAGATTAGGGATTAAGATAATTCGGAAATAAATGAATTTAAATTTCAAAACGATTTTGATTTCTCTGAAATTCGTATCCCTGGCAAGCCCCCAATTTTCTGGTACAACTCTATGGTCAAAAAACTCAAGCAACAAACAATGAGCAAAAAACCATCAAGTTTTGTAGAACTTGACAAACAATTTAATTATTAAGTGATAAATAAAAAATATGAGAGGAAATTACAATATAATGAAGTGAATCCAAATTAGTGCTTACAGAGATATATGAAAGCTCTAAACGAATGAAAAGTCCCTTATAAAATGTACTGACTCTCCAAAACCCATTACTTTGTCAAGATGGCGTGTCGGATATTCTTTCGAATAATTTACAACTGTTCTAGAATAATATTATAGTCCAAATAATGAGCATTTATTCTAACATTATTAATAATTGTCATACCATTGAAATATCTTACTTTCGAGTTTTCATTTTTAAGTGTTCTATTGTATCTGTGTATAGCACGTAGTTTTAATTATGGTTCGGACTTTAAACGTCGTATACAATGAAATCGTCATTGAATACGTTCGCAATAAGTCGGCACTATTAGAGAAGGGTATCAGCCGTTTGATTAAATTTTATTTTACTCTTCATTACATCAATAGTGTTTAATTTAGCTACATTGGCTGATTAAGAGTTTATTGAGTTATCTTTTGTTTCTGAATAGCATCATCTCGTTAAATGCATCCAACCTTGTGCAAGCTGGAGGTATAATGAGTCTACATCTACTAGTCTCGGCAACTCCTAAATTAGCAGCGGCCAACATACATTCAACCAGACACACTTTTCACACTCTCCTCGTCAATGTTTAAGAAACAACACATGCAGTTTTATACCTTTTGCACACCTCAGATATAGTGTATATGTCGAACAAATTCGCTCTAAATTGTAATTTGTTATCAACCTAAAATTCATTTCACGGTCGTTATGCATCCTCTCTTGTACATACAATGATTACTTCATCTTATCTGGTAGCATCCCTTGTGTTATTCGACATCAATCGTAAACTGATGAACATAAATTGGAAGAATCAATTTTTGTACTTCATGAAATTGAATGTTTATTGGATAAATATCATATCCATAGGCATGATATAACTTGACTATTCTAAAATACGGGAATAATGTTGTCCGTCTGGCTTGATATTGTCAGTTTGGCTTGATATTTATTACCATGAATGTTATTAAAGTTACCTATGATTCCTGTGTTGGCTATTCTAGTAATCTATATCATATCCAAATATGAATGTAATTAGTTTGACACTTTTGAGTATATCCTAGCAGGCCCTTGCATCACTGATTGTTTCGGGTGTAACTTAACATTTTTACTATTTAAGAACTTAACAGCAACAGCTGAGCCAGCCTTCATGTAATTCATGTTGTGGACTAATGTAGCACCAAACAAGTCCTCTCGGTAGCCATAATTTGTTTCTTCTTTGGGATTTTCAACTTCAATGTTACAAGGATACTTCATCTTCTGTAAAGTTTTCTTTTCTGGTGAATTATGAACGCTTGAACTTTCTTCATTTTAACTTTCAACATCGTCCGTTGAAACATGAAACGGATATTGCGGTTACTATTATGCGTTTTTCAAATTACCTTCGATTTATTTTTAAGTCACTTATAAGTACTTTTTACGTTAATCTAAACTTGAAATCAATCCATCTTAAAATTAAGAATAGTATTCATGAGTACTGGCATTCTAAGACAGCTAAGTCCTAATGTTCTAAAACTTGCTCGCTTTCCTTTTTAAGATCAATGTGCTTCTACAAGCAGGCATATAATGCTAAATTTGGTAAACCAAATGTAACATATAAAGATATAGAAGATTCCGTTTGTTATTAAGAAGTATCTATCGGTCTTTCTGTAAATCGTTTAGGTTATAATTGGAAGGTATTTATTTATCGCAGATAAATATTAATGTCACATCTGACAATGTCCTATTAATGTCACATCTGACAATGACTTTGATAATTTAATGGATCTTCTCACTGATATACTTCGAAATGATGTCATCCAGCTCGTTGTTGGTTAAACAGTTGCCTGATATTTTACTGTATGTCCCATCTACTATACAAAAGTTTAAATGTCTCTTTATAGACTCCTGATATTCCGTCTTAAAATAGATTAATTACGTTATTTACTGATTGTCGTATCTTGCTGAGATTTAAAAAGGAAAGTTTATTTATTTTTCCATATTTGATTTGGATTCATTTCATTAGTTTAAAATAGGAACACGGCATTGTAAAACAGCATAAAGATTATTATGCAGAGAATACTGGCAAAATAATAAATCATATCAAAATATATCCCGCTCCAGAAGCTCTAGACATGTACATTTTATTGAAGGATCTATTTTAAGACAAACACACTGTTCAACAGTTAATTATTCATTATAATACCAAGAATTTATCCAACATATATTAGAAAAGTTGAACCAAATTATTCTTTAATTAGGCATGATTTTATCTATTCACGAAACATAATTGTGTTACCAAAAATAGTTAAATAATTGTGAGTCACAATAATTTGAATGGTACACTAAATACAACGTTATTATTCCTAAATAAGAACGTGACTTGTGAAGGCTTGTTACAGTTGACATAGTAAGAAGATTATTTAGAAAAATACAATCCTACAGTATTACAGCAACTTCTAGGATAACACATTACATAAAAAGAAATAATAATTGCTGATGAATTTGAAATGAAGGTAATTAATACAAATGACCCATTTCGCAAGCAAGTAAAATAATCAGAGGCTTTACTAAAGGAATACCTTAAAGCTATAGCAAACGAACAGCAACCTAGCATAATTTGCTATATTAGAAAGTAAAGCAATGAACATAGCTATTGATCCACGTTACTGACAGACAGCATCTATAAAATATGACTGTATAGAATGGAAACAACGGGCTAAAACTGATTTGGAAGATGTGTTGCAAACACAAATGGAGTCACAGAAGCACAAGTGGTTGGCAATATAACTTAATACAGAAAATAACTTTAAAGAAAAAATGAACAAAACCAATCTTAAAATTAGAGAAGGTTGCGATTAAATAGGAGGGTAAAACAGCTCTATCAAGAGAAGAGTGCTCCAGTGCTACTCTATTTACAGCTATTAGCACTATCGTAAAAGCTCTTCGCTCAACATAGCACACATTGTACAACCACTAAGACTAGAAAGAGATAGTAGCGGGTACAGCTGTAGCGGTGGCCACAGAGGCAGTTTTCTTGTTTCAATGGATTATCCCGGATAGCTCATCCTTGTTGGGCCAACATTGCGGCAATGTCGTCTTCAACGTGGAATTAACGTGCCTAAATGATGTTGGCCCAACGTCATTTTATCATTTTGTCCACTTTGGGGCCAGCATATCATCTCAACGTTCACACAACGATGAGAATTTTTGATCCAACATGGGAACAACGTCTGCGTTGCATGATAACCCATCTGCCACAGTGATGAAGAAAAATGACATTTGACATTCTTTTGTGATTTCACACGATATTATACACTGATTGATGTGTTTAGTTTTCTGAATAAATGATCTATCCTGACTAATTTAGTGCTCAATTAAAAGAACAATTAAATACCAAAAATAAATGTAGTTAAATCTAATTACAAAACTATTGTAT
>JAECUM010013998.1:0-80080 GCA_016617855.1 Megalonaias nervosa | reverse complement strand
ATATATATATATATCCAGGCATATACATATATATATAATATATATATCCAGGCATACGGAGAAGACAGACTGTATACTACAGCAATGGCCATCAACGCCTTGTTAACTACATGGACTGTGTATGACGATAAGAACAAATCTCTAGTTTGGGATGCTGGTAAGAGTCATTCGATTTCAAGTAAAGTATGAAAATAAATTTGTTTAGCCTTTTAAATATTACCAATCATTAAAACGCAAAACATTTAATTCCGAAGGAATAAGATAAATTCCAAAAACAGAAGCCTCCCACAAGGGATATGAAAGAACTAGATTTATGATCAAACTTTGACATATTATCAGAACAGAGATGGCCAAGCTTAAAACATGGCATTTTCCTGGAGGTCTGTTGCATCAATTTTTTGAAGAATTTTCATGAGACAGTTGATATTAAATATGAATGAAAATTTTTAAACAGTGGTTTTATATCTTTTCTTTGTTTGCTGAAATAGATCCAAGACTTGCAATATTTGTTTCTGCAGATACTCCTGAAGAGGTCCAATTTACCCTCGCTAAGTCGGCAAACTTCCTCCAGAACTATGTCCTAAACTCAGATCTCAAACCCTGGAATGCCTTCTTTTCCGGATCCATAAAAGGACCGACGGTAAGCATATGTATAACAGAAAAACCAGAATCTAACCAATAGTTACACAGCGGGAATTCTGGTAAGTCTCATAAATATGTCTCCTGATTCTTAGCCATGGTTACGCAGATGTGCATCATACGTCTGATATCCCAAAGATCTTTGAGATTTTCGTCCATCTTATTCAAAACATGGCTTATCCAGGACTGTCATATTCCCTGCTCTGTGCATAAATGTGTGTATATGTTGGTGCATGTGTGTCTGTGTTTCTGTATGTGTGTGGTGGTATTGGAGGGAACTGGCGGAACCGTTTCATCTGCGTATCATTTGGTAAAATAATATGAAGCGTTATCAATTAGGCAAGGAAGCCATTGCCACTCTTTTGGATGATTGCATTTGGTCTTCGAATAGTACCTGTTGTATTTTTAGTTAATACCCTCGAAAATGTCATGGTTGTATTGTCATTGTAAGTGCGTGCTAATGCAATATAAACAATAACTTAAAATGCCGTACTTTAAACGTGCTCATGATAAAAATCATTTTCGCTCATTGATCTGGAGCGATTGCTAAAGTGGGTCACAAGGTAACTAGGTCCATACACTTGAATGCTTAGCCATGTCACGGTTCTTTAATTCGGTTTTGATATAGTTTTAGTACACCCCCATTGTTTTAAAATATTAATATACAATGACTGGTATATCAAAGATACAGTGTGCATACTATACAAAAATTTTATTTATATCACATACAAACTACCCATACTTGCATACAAAATACGCATACTAACATTTCCAGTGAAGTTAAGATTGACAACAGGCAACTGTATATTGATGGAGTAAATGAACTCTTTACATTCCTGCCCAGTATGTGCGCTGCAAAATGTAGTTCTTGATCTTTTGCGGCTAATCACATTTTTATTGTAATTGATAAGTTGTTTTTTTTCTTTTTTGAGATTCTATTTTCATTCATATTGATTAAATAAATATAACACACACTTATGATTTAAACATTAAAGATGGTTTGAATGACGAAAGTAGGGCACTTCAAGCACAGCATGGTTAGCTTCTTAAACACTAAACGCGCAGCCATTCATTTACCGGCAAACATATTGAAATGAGTGGGAAATATAAACTAAGCGAGATGACGAACCAAGATCGAGGTAATTCAAACATTTATCTGTATTTTCAGTTGATCTAAGTCATTATTACTCTTTAACATTGCTGCCGACCATACAAAACTTTGTTTTTATCCTCCATTTCGATCTTTTCCCTTTTCCGTTGGTTCGTTTGACTATAAATTCTACAATCATTCATAGGTCAAGAGGCATAGTTGCATTACAGGCAAAAATCCTCTACGCTCATTTTTTCCGGATTTTTTTTTTCTCGTATCATTTTACGATTGTCCAGAGACAGACAGATAGACAATGTGGTAAAGCTGATATGCTGACAGGGCGACGAGAGAGAGAGAGAGAGAGAGAGAGAGAGAGAGAGAGAGAGAGAGAGAGAGAGAGAGAGAGGATGCTGGGGTTGGGGGTTGGTTAGACTTACCATAATGGCATTTTTTATCATTAATACCTATGTTCTTTGTTGGTCGTTTAGTCTGCTGCCTTACCAACTAACACTGTGAGGAAAAGAGTTATATTAAACAATGATTTTAGAACATTATTAATAGGTTTTATAAAATATGAAAAAATTAAAGCAATAAATAAATTGCAATATGTGTGTGCCTCCTAACCAAGAAATGTATCGTACGGTCTCGACAGGCTATTGTAACTTTGTATCATTGGTATTGTGAACACTGTATTTAAATCGAGTGGAACATGTACACCTAACCGTTACAACGACCCAAATTCCTGTAGGTTAGGCTACTTCGTGTAAGTTCAGTTTTTCAAGGGTTTCATGATTCCCAAATTCTTTTTCTCTCTCACTCCACAGACTTCCCCGTATTTTGTCCCTTACGCATGAGAGAGAAAGAGAGAAAGATTAAAGGCAAGCAGAAGAGATTTTGATGAAAATGTTTACCACCTTTAATTCATTTGGAACACGGGGATTATTCATAGTTTTTCTCGTTATTTTCTTACTTCGCTAATGATTAATAAGTGTAAATTCATAACAGGTTTAGGGAGTATAGAAGCGATAGCCTATTGAACCAACATTGCTAGTCTGGTTCCCTGCTTCTTATACTGCCTGTGTTGCACACCACTATGCGAAAAGCGGAGTACAACACAGGGAGCATACCAGAACAGGGAATCAGACTAAAACGCGGTTGATACATGCGTGTAAATGCGCCATGGCGCATGACAATTTGATATACCAATAGTATTGGTATTGCTTTATATCAACACTTACAAGCCATGTTATTTTAATGTGTGTGTGTGTGTGTGTGTGTGTGTGTGTGTGTGTGTGTGTGTGTTTAGAACTAGGAAAACTGTGTTTTGGTAACCTATATGTTCTCGTTGAGAAGTCGTTTTCTAAATGTGAAGACCTGGAGCTTTTATTTCTTGTCAAGTAAAGTCATATCAGAAAGAGTATGTATCTGATACATCAAATAAGCAAGTCACTTCTTAATTAAAAGACCGCTCCGGTGGCCTAGTGGTTAGAGAGTCCGCCTGGGATGCGGGAGGTCATGGGTTCGATCCCCGGCCGAGTCATACCAAAGACTTACAAAAGTGGTACTAATAGCTGCCTCGCTTGGCGCTCAGCATTAAGAGGTTAGTGTTAGAACTGGTCGGCCTGGTGTCAGGATAATGTGACTGAATGGGAGATCATGCTACATGTCTGCGGCATGATGCCCCAGTGCTAGACATCACTATAAACTGCCACACTGCAGACATCGTAGCGATATGACTGGAAAATTGTTAAAACTAAGTTAAACATCTAAATCACACACACACACACACTCTCTTAATTAAAGGTATTCCCACGCCTTCGAGTAAAGTCTTCTCTCGTGCACAAGCAAATATATGCATATGATAGATATGGATGAGACTGCACTAGATGGAAAAATCGTGTGTGAGATCTTTTCAGAAATCAGGATCAATGTTAAGGTGCTTCAAGGACTATTTGAAGGAGTTTTTGAAGCTTTTTCTGACTTCTCTGAGATCGCTTTTCCTCCTTCATTTCGCTGTAAAAGCCGCTATTATGATATCTTGGTGATGTTGCCTGCCCATCTCATGGGTGATTTCATCAACAGAATGTGGATACTTTGAATGCCTGCTCGTGTGAGAACCTCGGTATCTGCGACCTTGCCATACGATCATTTCCTCGGCAGACTCCTCAGGCAGCCTTGTAAAAACGGTTCAGTACACCATCAAGGGTTTCACATGCATATAATCAGCAACACAATGGCTTTGCAGGTTTTCAGTTTTCAGTCTGTTACACTTTGGTAATTCTGGCTTTGGTTTAGTCATCGTGGACTGCATGTGCAATGCACTGCCGCGGTAGGTGAACTTATTTACGGCCTGAACTGTTTGATCAGTTACTATACTGCTAGGCTCAACGTAAGGCGTTTATGGTGGGGGTCTGTGCATTAACTCTGCCTTCTTGACACTAATTGTAAGACTGAAACTGTCACAAGCTAAAGAGAGTTGGACCATACTCTGTTGCACGTCAGTCTTAGATTTAAAATTCAGGAAACAGTCGGCAGCATATAGAAGATCACAAACAACTACTTCTTGTAATTTGGTCTTAGCCTGAGATTCAAAAACTTGACATCAGTTCATTATCTGACGTCAATCCCAGTGTTAGAGTCATAGAGGACGTCTGCGAGCATGACAAAGAACATCACATTGAAAAGGGTTGGGGCTAGCATGAAGCATTATTTAACTTCATTGGTGACGGGGACGCGAGCGTGCATGCCATCATCAAGTCGCCGAGCTATTACGATGATTTTCTCTGAGCAACCTAACCTTGCCATAATCTTCCAGAGGCTCCCAATGACTGACAGTATCAAAGGCTTGTGCGCAAGTTGAAGTTCTGTTCCTGGCATTTCTCATGGAGTTGGGTAGCTGCAAACACCATGTCTGTTGTCACTTGGAATGATGATTAAAGATGGCGGAGCTATAATACTGTTGTCGAATAGCTGTGCTAATGTTTTAAATAGTTTTAGTTGCTTTCTTGACCTATCCACTGATATTTTAACTCAGATATGCAGTGTGAAGAATGTGGAACCTCTACTGGTCATTTATGTCAGGGAGATTTATTCCTCTGTAAGAAATGTGAGCTGAAAAGATTTCCTAGGGTGACGAAAAGCCCTATAAGTATGGTGGCAGATTACCAACGACAGCGGTTCGTTGATAGCCCGTCAATAATGGTGAGTGAACTGCTTTGTTTTGTACAAAACAAAACAAACACATTGCCATATGATTATATAGTGAAACTGTGTGGACACATATTGCGACAGTGACATTGAGGAAGCAAAACGGACCCTGTTTTCAGTGGTACAAACAGATGAGAGAATGATAAAGAGGAAGGGTACGGATAAATCTTTAAATAATATGAAAGATATTTTGAATCTATTCCTGTCCACAGACCCAAATGGCATACCAAGTTTTTGTGCATTGGATCTATCAAAGTTGCCACCTGTCTCTTACAATTATGTGGACATGTCAGTTTTATTGAAGGACATGGAAAATTTGAGACTTTCAGTGGACATACTTAAGACGGTCCAGGCGGAGATGTTATGTGCAATGCAGCGTTTATGTGAACAGACCCAGCCGTGTTCGACAGTCAAACGTACTTTGCCACCCCATGTTAACTCGAACACAGTTCAGTCTGACATTGTTCTCAACGAGAATTCATCTGCAAAACGAGGCTACAGTACAACAAATCATGAGCTGATTAGTCAACCATGTAGGTCAACGAGGAATATCCCTGAATCCAGTCGTTCAACGGAAAGAACCGTTACTAGTAGCACACACGAAGATATGCAATGCACGGACTCAAACAGCAACGAGACTCGGATTAGTGCAACAAAGACCTGCTCTGCCTTATGGGATACAACAGCAGAAATCCATGATAATAATAAATCAGATGATGGTGAATTAAACCAAAGCACAACTGCATTAAAAATGGCCCAAGATGAGGATATGGAAAACGATAAAACTTTTGCTAGAGTAGCAAGTTCTCTGCGGAACAACGACCTCTGTATGGCAGCATTTCCACGCAAAACATCACGCACAAATCTGCATCAACGACGGCCTAATAAGTTTACAAACGTCCAATCCACACACCAGTTTCCAAGAAGGCGTGGAAGTGTTATTATAGGAATGGCAGCGTCCTCAAAATTGCGTACAGTGCGTCCAATGCGACAGAGATGCATATTCGTGACAAGACTTGCCCCCGAAACCCAGGAATCTGACATTTCCTCACTTATTGAGCATTACTCTGGAGTTAAACCAACCCAGGTGGAAAAACTACAAACGAAATTTAATACCTATGCCAGCTTCAAAATCACATGTGATAACCCTACGCACAATGCAATGATGAACGTGGATGCGTGGCCAAGAAATGCATTAGTTAGAGACTACTATCAAAGTCGGAGTTGAACTATGATATCCACAAATTGGACTCAAACATACATAATGGACACTTTACGCATTTCTTTTTATAACTGTCGTTCATTAACAAGAAATATACAAAATGTAAGAACTTTATGTGATATTTCCGATATTTGTTTCTTACAAGAATTGTGGCTTCTCGACAGTGAGTTAGACTGCCTCTCATCCGTACACGACGAGTTCTATGGATCAGGGGTATCGCCGATTGAATCTTCTAACGATATTCATACAGGTAGACCTTACGGAGGTGTCGGGGTACTATACCGTAGATCTCTCGCAAGTATTATACAAGTACAACACCTCGATGATCCCAGATTAATAGGTATTACTATCAATACAAGGGATTCCTCCTTGCTTTTTGTCAATATCTATTTACCATGTGATCTAGCGGAAAATTTTGGGGAATTTGTAGATTATTTGAGCAAAATTAATTCTATTGTAGAAAATGCTAATACAGTAAATGCTTATGTAATAGGAGATTGGAATGCTAATACGCTCAAATCCACTCCCTTTGGAGATGAACTTCGCCTATTTTGTGACGAATATGGTTATATCATATCGGACTTAAAACTAATAGTTGACAACAGAAAAAATTTTACTTACATCAGTGATTCACACAATACATTGTCTTGGTTGGATCGTTGTTTCTCTACACAATCTGCTCATTCTGCTATAAGAGATATGAGAATAATACACACCCTAGTAGGGTCCGACCATCGCCCTACTTTAATGACTATCAAGACTGATCTACTTCCTAGATTTGATTCTTGCCACAATGAACTCTTAAACTTGAAATACAACATTAATTGGTCAGACCTTACTTCTGACGAAAAACTGAATTATACTCAGACATCTGCATTTTTATTAAACAAGATTGAGATCCCACATGGTGTTGCGATCTGTAATGACCATGGTTGCACTAATCAGGTGCATATGAAACAGATAAATGGTTTATACGCTGATATAGTAAAAGCTTTATCGAAATCCGGTAATAGATTGACTAGAAAATCCAAACGTGGCCACCGGGTTATACCAGGCTGGAATGACTGTGTCAAAGAACTACACGACTTTGCACGAAATGCTTACCTAATGTGGCGTGATAACGGTAAACCTCGTCATGGACAATTAAGTAACCGAATGCGTCAAACAAGAGCACAATTTAAGTATGCTCTTAGATTATGCAAGAAAGATGAAGTAAAACATAGAGCAGACTCGCTAGCACAAAAATTTGAAAATTTCGACCAACGTGAATTCTGGAAGCAAGTTAAACAAAGTACTACGACAACTTCCAATAAACTACCAATCTGCATTGATGGGAACCATGGTCAAAATAATATATGCAACATGTGGAAAAATCATTTTGAAGACTTACTCAATAGTGTTAAAAACGATTCGAATAAGAAGCGTGTTACTTCAGCATTGAATACCCCTTCTGCTCATATTGAGATAATCACATTATCTGAGATCCAAAATGCAATAACAAGACAAAAAGGTGGTAAATGTCCAGGATCAGATTTTTTATATGTGGAACATTTTAAATTTTCAGATACTAGACTTCATGGGCTATTAATGATTTTATTTAATTGTATGTTTGTGCATAACTTTGTACCAGATGATTTCACAAAAGTTACAATTATACCGCTACTAAAAAGCAAAATTGGTAACCTGGCGGACAAAAATAACTACAGACCTATAGCTCTTACGACTATTATCTCAAAAATATTTGAATGCATCATACTACAAAGATGTGAAGTCACAATCTCCGATAATCAGTTTGGTTTTAAAAAGCAGCATTCAACAGATTTATGTCTATATGCCTTTAAGGAAACCGTCAGCTATTATGTAGAACATGGCAGCCCAGTATTTGCATGCTTTTTAGACGCTAGTAAGGCATTTGATAGGGTCAATCATTGGACACTCTTTAAAAAGTTGCTTGATATTAAAATACCTGTATACATAGTTCATACTTTAGTTAACTGGTATGGCAAACAGTTGTATTATGTGCGATGGGGAAGTGTAATATCCAGCGCTTTCCATGTAACCATGGGGTGAGGCAGGGAGGTATTCTTTCCCTTTTGTTATTTAATATATACATAGACGAGTTAAATCGTATCCTGGGCCAGTGTTACGTAGGGTTACGTCTGCCACCAAATGTGTTGTTTCTTAACAATTTTAGTTTTGCTGATGATATGTCACTGATAAGTCCTTCTATCACAGGTTTAAGGAAATTATTGAAGATATGTGAACAATACGCATTAGAGAATGATATCATCTATAATACACAAAAATCAGTATGCATGGTCTTTCAGCCAACTTCTTTTAAATTACCATCACCTCCCCCTGTACATCTTAACGGCAATGCTCTTACGTATGTCGACAGTTATATGTATTTGGGTCATATTTTGAAATCCAATCAGTCAGATAATGAAGATATGATGAGACATTATCGATATTTGTGTACTCGAACAAACATGCTTCTACGCAAATTTAAGAATTGTTCATTGAGTATCAAAATTAGATTATTCAAATCTTATTGCTGCACTATGTATTGTGCTCCACTGTGGACAAACTTTAGTGAATGTATGAAAAGAAAACTAGTAATTGGTTATAATAATAGTCTTCGTTTTCTATTAGGTCTTCCTAGATGGAACAGTGCCTCCAACATGTTTGTAAATTATAATGTATTCAGTTTTGAGGAAGTAATGAGAAAGTATGTATTCTCAATGATAACAAGACTATCTAATAGTGAGAACTGTGTATTGAAATCACTTTGGAACTATGACATTCATTTAAATTCTCATATTATTAGTAGATGGAACAAATTACTCTTTAAATGTGCCACTTAATTTCATTCTTAACAATGCAGGGCACAGTCCATTGTTGTAGATGTGTCTGTATACTTGTAAATATGATGTATATGTTCTTTTATGTTTACAATGTTTTACTTTATATCCGTATTTTAATTTAGATGTATGGACTATGTAGTCTGAAATAAAGAATTCTTATTCTTATTATATTATTCTTATTATCCTTTCTTTCGAACAGCTATATCGGTGCTTTGTCCTAGCGACATCTATTGGATTTCATGGGTTGCCTCCCTTAGTATGTAATTCTTAACTTACCAATAGCGTAGTGCATTGTACATCGGTTGAAAACGGTGGTGGCAATTTACCTTAAAAGGATACCTTGTAAGTTTAACATCAAAAGTATGACTATGTACCAGAGGGAAGCCATTACATGTCTCTTCGGGTGAAAGGTATTTGTGCACACACTGACCGGCACTGGAAAAGTGCTATTTATCAGTCCATTCAAGGTGTGTGCTTCCCTTGTCTCGATCACGTAGGAACAGTGTTCAAATTTGAACATCTTAATTTTGATTGGATGAGGTTGCTTGGGTTATCGGAATCTTGGCTAGCGAAGATGGCCGAAAGGCTATTATCGCAGTTACATAATGTTTCTATGTAGGTTAGTTTGTGGTACTTAGTCCCACAGACTTGTCAAAATTCTAAAACCTATGCAGTGAATTTATATCAACATAATTTCAGAATCCACTCATTTGATGTAAATCATATTTTGTGGGATATATCTGATTTGACCTACGGTGTAACTCAAATAAATCCATGAATTTTATTCATTAGAAGTTATTTTCTAATGTAAATAGTGCAGGCTGGACATTTTCAGAACTTACAATAGCCATAGAACTGCCTGTAGGTAATACTATAAGAAAGTGCTTAAGAAGTTTGATTGACATGGCATTACAATCAGTTGCACGCAAAATGGAACAATAGAAGAAAAAAAAAGATAATACAACTATTAAGAGAAAGCTATTTAATTTTATCCACCAACACCAAAATAAGATCTGCAGAGAGGTTGATGTTATTGGTCTGTAACCTAAAATCTTATTTATTTATTTATTTATTTATTTATTTATTCTTGCAACATGAAGACATATGGTGGATATCCTCTGAACATGGACGAATTTTTTAATGGCACCGTTGTCCCGGGTGACGTCCATCATTTCCGTTACTATGAAAATTCAGCCCGGGGGGTGAAGGGAATCATTCCTGAGGAAGAGTACCAGGAACTCCTTAAGGAGAAATGGAATGGACGCATACCTATTACAGTGTTCCACGGTTTCAATGCTTACCCAGACTACTGGCCATTTTGGTGCTCCGAGGCGTACACTTACGTCACTTCCCTGTTGGCGCTGACTAAATTCCGGAATGCCGGTGGATTTGGATACTTAGATACACATTAAATGTTAATCATTGTTGATAGCATGGAAGAAAAAAAAATCAAATTAGTATTATTACCCTTATTTACTTTAATGGCATATTAGCATTGTTTTGTATATCCGACGAAAAGTATGTGGCACTTTCTTGTAAAAACCGCCTTTGATATAAATTATGCTAACTTTTCTTTTCTATAATGTATGTTGATCCATATTGTATTCTTCCAATAAATATGTAAATTTGGCATGTATTGATGCAATATTTTGTCATACGATTTCATGTTTTAAGGTTACACTTGAAACATGTAAAACCATTTTAATATTCGTAAAGTTCTGTGGGAGCACAAATGATGTATCTTTTCGTGTAACATATAATGGATTAAGGCTATTATACTGTCATTCTAGTTTATGTAACACATAATGGATCAAGGCTATTATACTGTCAATCGAGTCTATATAAGACAATGGATCAAGGCTATTATGCTGTCACTCTAGTTACGGTCAATGCTCGGGATAAAGAGGAAAAGAGATTATATATGCACGACTGCATTTTAGTGACTATTCTGCTGTCAGAATTCAAATCAGCTTAAAATATGCCATACCATTCCGACGATAGAGGTATATAGTCTTGATATTTTGCCAACAATTAGATGAACAAATTCTTCTGGTCTGAATGTCAAACCATTTTACGACTGAGTCTGAGAATTTGTTTAAACCAGTCTTTAGCATTTAACTTTTGAAACACTTTTTATCGGCTGTGATTATAAATTATACCTAAGTCTAAAACCAGTTTTTGATTCTAGCATAAACATTCAACAGTTTCCCACTCTTCATAACACTACATACATAATCAGCACATGACAGTGCTAAAATGAAATGAATGGTCAGTGGATATTTGAATCTTATCGCTTTAAATTCCATATTAGGCATAGCCCATACAGTAGATCCCATTTTGACTATATGAAACATATCTGAATACAAAATCAATATTCAACTAGATATATTTTTTAAAAAATGTCAACTATTTTCCGGGATGATTAAAGACAAGGTTTCAGGACTCCAGTTAGACAAAATAGGGGTTATCTCCTCTGCTCCTCAATTAACTCCCTTCTGCTGGAGAAGCTCTCTTTTCTGCCGTCAGCGTTCTCCATCTGCCTCTTTCTATGGTTCACTTAAATCCTCATTAAACGGTGCTCTTTTTCTAATTATAACTTGCTTTTTATGTGCTACTTTTATAATCAGAACTTGTTTTTGTCATTAGCATTAAGTGTATTGGAAGATTTTGGACATGCCTGTGCCTGTTTATACAAAAAAAAAAAACAAATGACATCCTAAATAAATGTGCAGATCTTGTCTCTCAAAGAACTCATTGCGCTTCTCTGTAGCTAAGCACTATCATATCTAAAGGAAAGTGGGATACATTAAGAAACACAACTTGTACTGTACTTGATAGTGAGAGTACCAGACTGTGGGATACATTAAGAAACACAACTTGTACTGTACTTGATAGTGAGAGTACCAGACTGTGAGATACATTATGAAACACAACAAATACTATGCTTGATCGTGAGAGTACCAGACTGTGTGATACATTAGGAAACACAACTCGTACTGTACTTGATTGTGAGAGTACCAGACTGTGGGATACATTAAGAAACACAACTTGTACTGTATTTGATAGTGAGAGTACCAGACTGTGAGATACATTATGAAACACAACAAATACTATGCTTGATCGTGAGAGTACCAGACTGTGTGATACATTAGGAAACACAACTCGTACTGTACTTGATTGTGAGAGTACCAGACTGTGGGATACATTAAGAAACACAACTTGTACTATGCTTGATACATTAAGAAACACAACTCGTACTCTACTTGATAGTGTGAGTACCAGACTGTGGGATACATTATGAAACACAACTTGTACCATGCTTGATCGTGAGAGTACCAGATTGTGTGATACATTAGGAAACACAACTCGTACTGTACTTGATTGTGAGAGTACTAAACTGTGGGATACAGTAAAAAAACATAATTTTTACTATACTTGATAATGAGAAGTACCTGGTTGTGGGATACATTAAAAGAAACACAGCTTCTACTATGCTTGATCGTGAGAGTACCAGACTGTGGGATACATTAAGAAACACAACTTGTACTATACTTGGCAGTGAGAGTATCAGACTGTGGGATACATTAAGATACACAATTTGTATCATACTTGATAGTGAGAGTACCAGACTGTGGCATACATTAAGAAACACAACTTGTACTGTGCTTGATACTGAGAGTACCAGACTGTGGGATACAGTAAGAAACACAACTTGTACAGTACCTGATAGTGACAGTACCAGACTGTGGGATACAGTAAGAAACACGACTTGTACTTGATAGCGAGAGTACCAGACTATGGGATACATTAAGAAACATAACTTTTGCTATGCTATAATGAGAGTACCAGGTTGTGGGATACATTAAAAACACACAACTTGTACATCTTTCGTTAGTTGATGGAGATATTTATTGAAGTGGAGAAACTTGTACGCCATTCAGTACTTTTATTTGTGCCGTATTTGAATTGAGGGAGAACTCCTGTGAAGGAGAGACATATTTGCCAATGCTTTAAATATCCTAATATATGTTATGTTTAATACTTTTAAAAAAATATGTATTTAGTGATTTTTAAAGACAGTGAACGCACTAGACGTCTGATGCTTTTTACTTGTGACATGTTTTAACAGACAGAATGTCAGTCATCTAGCGAAAGAAAAGAGAATATTGCAGATTTTTTAATACGTGCAAAAATCTGCATTCATATCAGCTTAATTTCTTATATTTATTTTATGATCATAAAATGTCTTTGCATGCACTGTTCCTTCCTTTTCCCGAAAGGTTTAACAACACGACAGTGTCACATTTTGCCAATATGCTTCTTGGCGGTATTCAGCTTCGAGATTTTTTTTGATTTTTTTGTAAAATATTCCTTTTATTGTCTATTTGATTATCAGACTAATATCGAAACGAATACGCCAAAGCAATAATAATAATAATAATAATAATAATAATAATAATAATAATAATAACATCAATAATAAAAATAATAATAATGAGTAATAATAATAATGTGCATCCTTGTCATAGCTGGAGTGCAGATAGTAATATAGACTTACAGCTCATAGCAGACAATGAATATGTGAATGCAAGTACGCATAAATACATTGGAAAAGGGGGGGGGGTCTTGCCAATTAGCAGTTTATTATATGTATCATGTAAATGAAAATTGCCTCTATACAAAACATACACCAAAATAATACAAAATATGAAGATAGAAGAGAAACACGCAGTATTTAATTCGGTATAAAAGAATTTCCATTGCAAGTGCAATATAGACTTTGACTTTTATCGCATTTCAATTTTCGTTATTATGGTAGGATTTCAACTCATGCCGTTTCGGCCAAGAGTCCGGCACGCTAACCCTGTGCTAATGAGGCTCCTTGAACATGGACCAAAATAGTGAGACCATTGAGCACTTTTCTTAAAACTTTTCCAGCCATACTAACAAATTTTGAGATCCCTGTCCCCACAGTGTGGACAAAATTACTGGACAATACGGTTGTATACACATACGGTCACACACACACACACACACACACACACACACACACACACACAGCACACGAACGTACAGCCAAGAGCGATGGTACAGGATTACAGAGTTCTCATTTCATCCAAAATTGTGAGATATTTTTTAATTATTATTTTTCGACAATGATTTTTCCAAGAAGCAACGAGTAGACATCGACTTTTGAAGTTGTTAATATCTAAAATTCCTCCGATAAAACTTTTGTTTAATCACCAAGTAAAATCTGAGGATTTTCTCACACTGTAGGAATCTCTTAGCTCTTCTATAAAAACGGAAAGCCTTTAAGCCATTTAGTGTTAAAATATAAACTTTTTTTTACCTTTCTAATGTTTCTACCTTTGACATAATTCACAATATTAACAGAAGTATCACACGCAAGGTTCTCCAAAATCTCCAGCTATGGAGAAATTTCACGAATTTTTTAATTAAAACATAGACCAGATTCTGACAAGAGTTAATTGTCCCTTATATCGGTTATCTGCTCTTTATCAATATTCTGTCACATACAGAAATCTTAATTGCTCAACACGTACACGAACCCTGGGAATAAAAAAATCCATTATTTGCAAGGATGTCGGATTCATGGAATCCTCCCATTGAGTTTAGGCAAGATATGGAAACCTATCGTCTGGGATACTGTTTTTCATCTCGGACCGAGGTTTACTTTCGAACTGGATTTTCCAATCTTGCTCAGAAACACGGGAGAAGATTGTTTTCTTGCCATTAAAATTATCGTACTCTTCTATATCCAACTTTCTACATAAAACGCATCTCAAAGGAATTGGATTTCACCTTACCTTTAGCGAAAGAAACGTGTCTCATCCTTGCTGTATTTGACATCAATTTGCGAGTTTATTTCAGCAAAGGTGTATTTTGGTAGAAGCTAAATATGGCATCAGTTCGCGCTTGATCTTATCTACCATTTGGGTAGAATAACATTATCTGGTCCATAGTAAAATTCAAGATAAATCTGCCTGGTGGGTGAGAAAGGAAATCTCACCCGTAGGACAGACAGAAATAAGTGTCTGCTCAACTGTTCTGTTTGTGATATCTTTTCCCTATCTATTATCAAAACATATGATTTGTTTCGAAGTTTTTAATCAAATGATGTAGTTAAGACCATAAAGGTTTTAAATAAAGGCGTGCTGTAATTTGGGTGAATGTCAAACGTGATAAAAGTTTCATACCATCAGGTGCACTCATGCAGGATATCTTTGTCCCACATGGCTTTCTTACATGGCCAAATACATTTCCGTCACAAAGGTCAAGGTTGACATACGTTTTAAGAACAGGCGAATATTACAATACCTAGAAAAATAAAGCTCTTATAGGGAACATGAAATCGAGTGGAGAAAGAGAACACAAATAGCTAGGACCATAAATCAGTCCCACACTTGTAGTGATATTGACTGAGAGTCTTGGCCTATCCCTTCAGTCAGTACCAGTATAGGTGTGGGGCAGATTTATAGGCCTTCCAAACAGCAAGGAATTTCGCCTACAAGAGAAAAAGCTATATCCTGCATTTTGTATTCATCATTGGAAAAATATTTTGTAATATTCCCATGTAGGGAAAAATAACACGATTAGTTATTTGAATACAATACCATATTTCTGTATTCAAAGACCTTGCATGCATGCATATCGTGTATATTCTCTTACAAGTCCAACTGCAAACTGCACAGACCCAGATCAGGGTTTGTGCGGGTTTTTTTTAGGAGTAATCAGTAGAACAAAACAATATAGACCCTGATATGCAGGCACATTATGCTACGGTAGATCTGGGTCTTTGTTATTTGCAGTTTGATTCTACTTATAGGCGAGTACGGATGGTATCTGAGATTGGACAACACTGAGTGTTGACTGTCTAACTAGAGTCAAAAGAAATTTGGCATTGATAAAGATATTGATCTGTATTTTGGCTGTAAAACTTATAAAGCTGGCATTCTTATACAAAGATAATATTCACATAGGAAATGTTATTTTATTACATGACTTGTATCGTCTTACCCATGTATCAGTTTCACTTTTGAATTTACGTGATGAGACTCGAATTTTAGTGATTAGCATTCCGGTACATGGGAATGTTGACGAGCTGGATTGCTGACCCAAGCGATGTAACATTTGTGAAGAATAAAGCTCGACTATAGTTCCAGAGTCTATCAGTACAAATTTTGAATAACATTGTCTTAAAATCTTCGTATATGTAAAAAAAATTACATTTTTCAGTTAACAAACCAAATAAAATCTTAATACTGACAAGAAATGTTAACCTAGAATGCAAATTAACTTTACTGTGTATCTCTGCTCTATCATGCTGGATCCTGCAGGATCAACTTTTACACACTTTTACAAATAAGAGTAACATATCGGCTGCCTAAACTTATGAACTATTTGACTAACTTCTATACTCCTAAACTTTCTAAATGACTGCAAGACAGACTGGTTCAATAAGGAAAGCCTCCTAATAAGGAAATGAAATAAGTAAGCAATGACAACGTAGATGAGTTAGTCAATGACATGTATCAGCAGATTTGAGTGCTTCCCATAGAATGCTATCCCATTCGATGGTAACATATAATACTGAGTCTTGTACTTACAAAATTTGAGCTTCATTGTAGATAGCTGCTTTTAATTTTGGAAATAATTATAGTCAGCTTGGGTATCAGACGGTAGGAAAGTGTATCCTAATCGTATCACGCAGAGGTCTAATGTAAATTAGTATTCAGTTTCAATGAGGAGCTTGGTTTTTAGGAGTTTAGCAACATAATGTAATTAAAATAGAAGGCAATATTTTTAATCAAAATCTCCGTAATAAATATGCATAAAAACCGTTCAGAAAAAAGTTCAGTCTTTTCGTCAATTGCAAATACTTACCACTAAGGAATATTTTTACTGAATAAATACGGCAAGTTGTCACGTCATACAGTTAGTCCACAAGTGTTTATCCAATGTAAACAAAAAGGTAAAAGAGAATCACAAACGACAACAAAATTAGTGACACCACCACGTATCAAAACAATGCCCATTATTAGGAGCGTCTCTATGCTTATCGGCATAAAGGGAGATAACTGCGCAATCTGAAATCAGTATTATGGAAGTAGAAACCCGCATGTTCCAACGTACTCTTGTTTTTAAGCATTTAGCTAGCCATTGCTTGAAGAATATGCAACATAACGGTACAAATAACAACTTAATCAAAGTAATATATAAAACATATTTGCGTTACAAAATTCTGCAAGTTTTTTTTATTATCAAACGACATTTTTCAGCACAGTGCATAGTAAATATGTATAAAGTATATTGCAAACCTGAAAAAATAATTGGGTTTGCATCATGCAAATGTTAATCTCACATCAAACGAATAAATTATGACACGAGTTTAATTTTCTTTTCTTTCTTTTTTTCTTTTTATTTCACTGATCACTGACATGCATAATTCAGTCTTCAAAATCGGACATGGAAAACTCAGTATAACACCAATTATGATTTACCTTTTACAGGTAAAGTGTTGGAAATACGATGCGTTTTATCTTCAACTGTACTTCGTTCACAGAGAAAGATTCAGAGTTTAACTGTGAAAAATGACTGCTTGAGGTTGCTAGAAATGTTTCAATTTCTCGCTCACAGATGTACCAGTTTCAGTGTAAGAATTTGACTATAAAGAAACTATACTAAATTCCTAATTGTTCTATTGATAATGTGCCGGTTACTGGAAATAAGACTGAAGTCTTTACTGCCCGCTTTGCGAAGTCGTATCTGTCACGTCATGATTCTGTATGTCTCATTATAATTATATAAAATAGACAACAGAGAAATACAGAAAAACAGAACCATACTGAAAAGTGTGTATGCATACGATTATAGTATTTCTCACTTGTTCAGTAGATTGATATTCTACTTTTAAATTGTCTGTGACAAAAAAAGTTTTATTAAATCATTAAAAATCTTCAAATGTCATATCTGACTGCCTTCTGCGTGTGGTGTCTGTTTCGTTAAATGCATGGATATAGCATATTCCTCATTGATGGTACAGCAGAGAGTAATGGCATCTTCGCTAGCCATGGTTCCGATGTGATAACCCTGTCTACACCTTGGCGTATCTAACAGTTATTTCTGTGCTTCGGGTATGTGAATTTCATCGGATGCGGCTTAGGTTGTTCAAATTTGAGCACTGTTCCTACATGATCGAGATAAGGGGAGCACACAACTTGAATGGACTGATAAATAAGCAATTTTCCAGTGCCGGTCGTGTTTGCACAAATACCTTTCACTCAAATACACCTGTAATGGCTTCCCTCTGGTACATAGTCATACTTTCGATGTTAAACTTCTAAAGTATTCTTTCTAGGTCAATTGCCCCCAAAATTTTCGGTCGTTGTACAATGTACCACGCTATTGGTTAGTTGACATTACATACTAAGAGAGGCAACTCATGAAATCCAATAGATGTCGCTAGAACAAAGCACCAATATGTATGTTCGATCCGCCTAGGTGTATATAGTATGATCATATCGGAATCTCGGCTAGCGAAGATGAGAGTAATGGCTAGAAGAAAATAATGTGCAAGAGTATATTGGAACATTAGATGTTTCAATTTTAGTCGAATTTGTATTAAAATATGCCACTTGAAAATTGATGTATAAAGAGGAATTTCTTGTTTACATAAAATTTATACTTAACTTTATTGAATTCCTAAGATACCAGACAATGTATTATCGATGCAATAGGCGGGCATCAATATGTCACGGCCATGTTCTCCTATCATTTCATATCACTTTTGCTGAAACGAAATTCATAAGGACGACTTTAGTTTACGTTGCAAGATTTTGGAATCATTTGCTGGATATGCTGATAAAGAATAATTCAGTAGGCGGAGTAAGTAAAGCAGCACTGGATCATTTAGCTACAGAAGTGCAAATAAATAAGGACTCATGACGTCGTCATTATAAGAATGTGCTGAGAAATAACGAAATAATATAACTTTCAAAGTTACTGAAAATATGTCTTATCTTAACGATTCATCTTATCGGAAATTCCAGATCTAAGATTTCTGAAAATCCTGTAAAAATCCAAATCTGCGTTTCCTAGAAATCCTGTAAAATTCCAGATCGTTGTTTCCTAAAAATCCTGTAAGATTTTATAATATTATGGACCTTGAGGCAGAAAGTTTAGATCAAGAAAACACGGATGTTAAACTTTAAGTTGTCCACAGCGACTTTAAAGAAAGTTCTTGAAAAACAAATTTTCACAAAACCTAAATCGCCATGAAAAAACACTGACCTAAAAAGTACATTTTTAGTAAATACATACGGTAATTCACGATGTCACACGTTTCATTTTTCAGTTTATCTCCAAATTACAAACTTTTTGTAAAGCAGAATCACAAATGGCATCAAAAGAAGTAATACAAGCATGCCATAACAAACAATCCGTTATTCCTACCTCTCCCGCGCGTCACCTATCGCATACACTAAGGGAGATAATTGTTCACGGCTAACGATGGTATTTGTATTTGAGGTCTATATGGACTCAGATCGCAATTCTTTTTTTCTATATGGTTTCAACATTTGTTTCTTAGTACTGAAATTTCTACTGTGTCCAGATCCTTATAATTACTATGCAATTTAAAATATCTTCAATGATGAACTCTCGTTAAGTTCTTGTCATAGGTTATCCGGCATTTTTTTGAGAGGCTGAACTGTAAACAAAGCACCGTGCAATAGGTCGCAGATTTTACTTCCGGATCAACATCAGTACCTCATTACTCACTGTGCACTGTCGCCGAGATACACGCAAACATCCACACCATAATGCTCAAAATTCTAACGAATAAACAATTACCTTTACATCAATACCAAGAATGTCTAAATCTAACTCTTGTATCGCCACCAAAATGAGCGAGGAATCAATGCTCAAAAACAGACTTTGACAACATTCGTGGATACTGAACGGGAAGTAATAATTGTGAACGAGTCTGGCAGAATACCATCTATCACGATAAAGCAAATCAATCGCACACATACAAATACAATCAGTTTGACAATGTACAAACTGTCATTAAAATATAGACAGCTGTAATAGCTAGATGCAAATACGAAACAAACTATATGAATGCAATTCTAGCTAATTTTTCTTTATATCATGGATCTAGTACTGTACAAGCACAGACAAGTTAAAACCAAAGTTATATTTCAGAATAACTTTTGTATTTCTAAACATGCTTCATTATTAAGAACGATCCGTTCGACTTTACTCGTGAAAGATCCGCGGCTGGTGAGAAACATATATTTGGCGTCCCCCACCCCACCCCCGGTCATGAAAATATTTGCTGATAAGAAAGCTCGTAAGAAATTGATGTAAGTTATGACCAAATAAAAAGATTTTCATATGAAGAAAACAACATTTTTATTTCACTTTAGTTCCCTTACCTGAAGCTTTGATCGATGACAAAGTCAGAGAGTGTGGTATGAGATGCATCGGCAACCATGCACTTTATTACAGCTGACAATTATTCATTATCATCTGCTTTAATCTTCCTAAGGAATAGGTATTTGACCAACATAAATAATTCGGACAATTTCCTGTCTTCGGACATTCAGATATTTTTCACTTCTGCAGCACATAACGTTTTGCATTTTAGTGTGGTTCAAGATCGGACAAGACGTCTGCCTCTTTGAATGAATGTCTCCACTGTTGTGTACAGCCAACGATCACAAAGTATACTCCTTATTCTACTATTTCTCAACTACAGTATTATGAAGGTATTATGTCTCCTTTCTATGCATTCAGACGCAGATGAGTGTCATTTGAAATAGCGGATCACTTACACAATGTCCATTTTTGTAACGAAAAATGTAACTGTTAGCTGGTCATTTTGAACATAAAGTAAGCATTTGCCGCTCGAACTTGTTGGTACAAACAAACCAGCACCTACCTGAATAAGGACAGCAAGCAGCCGAGATAAATGTGTGTGTGTGTGTGTGTGTGTGTGTGTGATTTGGATTTTTAACGTAGCTTTAGCAATTTTTCAGTAACATTCTACAATGGCAGTTTATAGTGATATCTAGCACTGGGGCATCATGCTGCAGACATGTAGCATCATGTCCTATCGTGTCACATTATCCTGACACCAGGCCGACCAGTCCTAACGCTGACTTCTTAATGCTGAGCTTCTAGCGAGGCAGCTGTTAGTACCATTTTTATAAGTCTTTGGTATGACTCGGCCATGGTTCGAACCCGCGACCTCCCGCATCTGAGGCGGAAGCTTCAACCACTGGGCCACTGGAGCGGTCTGCCGAGATGAATAGATGGAAAGACAATAATACAAAGATCCTTTATTGTGATCTTTACGTATTCACTGATTTCTTCGGTCACTGGAAACAAAGTGTTTGGAAAGAAATCAGACAGCCTTCATTCATCAATTCAGTACAGCATTAAGCAGGTAAAGACTAATCAATTTCTATCAATTATACCCCAATTCCATAGTCACAGTGGGCAGTTTCTACTGCCACATCATTTCCACGTATTTCTACTACATCGGCATCTCTTTAACACCGAGTGTAGAAAGAATAGTAATGTCCCTCGCCTATTCTTCCGTTTGCTACGACATGCAAACTAACAGAAATACAGGACTAATCCAAGTGTACCACTCACATTGCAGACCCATGCTGTTAGGACATTTCTGTACAACTTCAATTCCGCCCAGCACGTGAAGTTATTAAAGTTTGTATTTCTGAAATTCAGGCTTGCAAACTCTCTTTTGTTTCGTAGTGACCATTCATCTAGGTACTATAATGTCATATGCTGATAATATAGTTTATGCCTTCCCATTCTTTGAGAGCCAAAGAGTATACAGCAAGATTAAGTTGATATTTTATCTTCAGAACTCTGATTCTATTGAAAGTGGGTTTCAATAAAAATGATAATTAAAACTTTATTTTTTTTGAAATAACTCTTTAACAATAATCATTACTCCCAATATTTTTTTTCTTCCGATAAACATGAAAAGGTTTCGTAGTAAAATAATCTGTTTACTCCTGAAAACTCGGATAATTTTGAATCAGCAATTATTGCAAACATTTCATCTATTACGCTTCATGGTAGCGTACAATGATTTACTGTACGACTTCAGTCAAGTTATTTCTGACGGTATCCTATTAAAGATGACGATGTTATTAGTAAAAAAAAGAAACCAAGTCAAATAACCTTTCAAATGGCATGATGAAAAGAAAATTCACGTAGATCCTTGTTGGACATTTTCGTCTGAAGAAAATGGCTATGCAAAGCATTTTATTGAAAGGATAATGGATTAAATGTAATGAAATATAAATAAAGTTGTTCAAGCTGAATATATACTATACCAACAGCTCATATCATTTCTTTAACACAATTTGGAACTCTCCAACAGGTTTCAAGACATGCTAAAACTTGGCAAACTGAAAGAACTAGAAGCAAAATTGAAGAACGTCTTTAATTCAACTGTCTCAGCAATTCGTCATTCATCCACTTTGTATAAATGATCGCTAATATTTTGCTAATTAACTGGTAAGACCTTGCAAAAGTCTCCGGTCTCAATTTACGTTAATTTATTGATTTCTTGACTTCTGTTAAGACATGTTGAACCTAAATTTGCGATCCAAATTTAATGTATTCTAATAAAATTAAAGTATGTGAGACATAAAAGCCTTTTCAATAAACTTGTGGGACTGGGTTATGGCGGAATAACTTCCAACCGGCTGCTGGGACGACCCGGCCGACCTCCGCCAGACGAGCGACGAGACCCGCGCCGTCGTACCAAAGGACGGCCCTGCTGTGTTCTACAAGGTGGACCTCGACTACCTGAAGGAGATTAACAAGGTCATAGTCACTATGGACACCCATCCCCCGCTCTCAGACTACCAGCGAGGTCTGGTATCTAAGATGTACAGAACATTCTGCGTCTGTACGAAGCTTGTACCCAATCTGCGTAATTGGGACCAGTAAGCTATATAAAATATGGCTGACGGCAGAAACAACTGCTGCTCCTAACGGTTGCCGCAAGCACGCAGACGCCCTTTTTGGGCTGGTAAAACCTGCAAGGGGCAGCCACTTGTGACCGCGCAGGCGTTCTTTGGGCTGCAAGAGTCCGCGATGAGGCCACTATAGGTGAGTGGCAGGTGCCAGGAATTCCATTCGTTATCGAATCTTAATCCTGTTTTGCTGATTTAGAGGTAGATCTGCGGGAACTAGGGGTGAAACGATTCATCGATATATCGATGCATCTTTACTTTTGCTGGAACGATACACATATCGATACAAGAGAAGGAGAATCGATACAAAACGATACTTACCGTATATATTAGTTTAGTCTTCAGCAGTTATGAATAATTATTTTTAGTTCGCCTTCTTATTCTTTAAATATAGAATTCATCTGAAACAGTATTTGCAGTCCTAGGCACTCATTTTTATTAGTAAAAACGAAACAGACTATTGAGAATACTCACTCACTGTCTGCAAATTGAAACAAAGTGACATGGTTAGTAATCTGCCCCCACCACCAATTCCATGCTAAGTATTTTAACCCAGCAGCATGTTCAGCATAAAGGATACATTCCAAATGTGTTCCACGTGCATAAATGAATATAATGAATTACTTTACTCATCATTTAATAACCAATTTTACGCGAAGTTTCTCCATTAAATTTGATATTGTCTACTTTGGTCGATTTGAAAGCTACACTACCGGTGTGTCACACGGTGAAATATGTTACGTTTAGCTCTTATTGGTGGTTACCTCTTGTTCCGGTCGAGGTCCAATAGTAGCTACCAATCAAGAATCAGTTTAGCTTATTGACAGACAGGAAGTATTAGCAAAGCAACAGAGAAACTTCTCTCTAAAGTCATTGATATATAAAGTACTTAAACAGAGATGCGGTCAGGGTGTGCGATTGCGTGAATCGTGCAAAATAGGTACGAATTTACACACTTGAAGAACAGTGATGCACGAGAACTACAGCAAATTAGTTGAAAGTCCCGCATATGAAAATGTGCTCGACGAAGTATACAATTTTTATTTAACCGTTCTTGTCGCGACACATTTTTCGGGTAGGCAACAGTTTGCACATCTGGGGTTTTCAAACATGGCAAAATATGTTTGTTAAACTAAATTTGATTGGCACATTGTGCCCTGGAATAAGCGTTATGGCGTAGTTTGAACCCTCGATGAAGGAATTACGGGCCACTTAGAAAACCCCAAATGTTTGATTCCCGGCGTTGTTCATTACGTTTTCGTTCGCCGAATACTGGCTGGTGATAGTGATGATGACAATAATTTTTAAACGTTATGAAGTATATTAGATTATTGGAGCTGGGAAATTGTTATTGGAGATACCAATGAGTGATTTTGAGCCCTAAAATAGTGTTAAATACGAGTCAGATGTACATGTTGGATAGACAAAAATAGAGGGCATGACGGTCAGCCTCCCTTTCAGAGGTATGTCGAAATTAAATGTAGAAAGGGCAGAATACTCAGCCTTATTAAAATAGAGACAATTTAAAAGTAGAGTGCAATTTTTATTTTTTTTTATCAGTCGATTTAGCCCTGCGAATCATATGCTACAAAACCATATATCCATATCAGGGTTAAGATAAACTGAATAATTAAGGATGAAAAAAAAATTAAGAAATAAAGATATTTATTTGAATAACTCTGTCTGAACAAGCAGACTATGACATTGATTGACTAAAAACCATAATACAACATCATGGAACAGTTTAGAAATTTGACACAGTAGCCAGTAAACTACTGATTCAAGAAGTAAGTTTGTGTTAGTGAAAAATCCTATTTTGGAGCAGATGTATCTAAAAGATAATATCTGTGAGCTTTGGAAAATTCTAAATCACAGCCACAAGCTCAGTTTCCCAACATCTACAAGCTGACAAAGCTAGCTATGCATATGTTCTTTCAAAAGGAAGCACAGAAAAATATTCAAACGCAGATAAGGAACAGAATATGCTCAGAAATAATTAACACATTAATACCTATATAACTAGATGTGACAACTTTCAAAGATTTTTATTTCAGCAGAGCTCAAAAAAAAGTGGAATATTGAAGTGTTAGGTAAATATTGAACCGTGACTGTTTCCTCCTCCCCTTCCTTCTTTTCTACTCTCCCTTTCGGTGACAAAGAGTGAAGTCCCCCTTAAGATAAAATCCGGGCAGCATCTCTCCTTAAATTGTACATGGGGAACAAATTTGGAATTTCTCTTTTTATGCAGAGATATTTAACCAGTGAATGGAGGTACTGATGGAATAAATAAAACTACCACAGAACCAGCAAGGGGGCAGATTTCAAACAGCTGAAGTTTATCACCTTGTGTAAAATTTGAAGAAAAAAAATTATAGAATAGGACTGGGTGTTGTCAATAGTTCTCCTTCTTCACTAACAAATACAAGTACCTGTGGCCATAGCAGTCTTTTGCATCTGCAGGAAGTACAGTGTGATAGATTTTGTTGGTATTCATCCTCATTCTCATGCCCAGATTTGTTCTAAATGTGATTTTCTTTGCACGAGGAAACTGCTTTATTTGTTCTGTTTTGAAGATAACATCATAATGTCTTCCAAGTTTAAGTTAGACATGAAACTGGTAATAAGATGTTTTCAAAGCATTCATGCAGTGAAAAACAAAGGACCTGGTGGCTAAAGTGAGTTAGATAGAGCCACCATTAAATGGCCTAAAACGATGAATAAAACTCACTGACACCCTACAGGTAGTCTATTTGAAAGGATTTTCGTTTTCTTGACATGGATGAGAACTGCATATAAATATTTGATAACTATATCTCTATCTGTAATCTGCATATTGGAAATACAACCATTATGTCAACATACATAAAGTGGCACCACCTACCTTTCAAAGATGGAAAGACATTAAGTGTATCGATATGTATCGTATCGCAGGCTGTGTATCGTGAATCGTATCGATACGCGGCACATGTGTATCGTTTAACCCCTAGCGGAAACAGACAAAACCCCTTTTCGTTGTTGGCGATGTTGTTCGCGGTCTGGTTGCCTTCCAGGAAGACGAACTAAAGTAGGTGGAAAGCATTGCCAGCAACACAGAGTCGGTCGGCATGATGATTGGCATCATTGAAGACAATGCTGAAGGTGGAATTACGACATCAAAGATGTTAGGCTCGCCCTGGCCCAGCAAACAGGCGTTATACAAGAAATCCATTGATTGGTTGGACTGTTAATACAACGGTTGCTGAAGCAGTCGCGGGCCTTTGCATATGGAACGTCACTTTGAGGTCTAAAAAGAATGCCGTAACCTATACATGCTTGGCACATTCAAATGGTGTTCAAGTGGTCCGTAATAAAAAATATTCTGCAGGGATATTAGTTGTAATATAATTGTGAGACCGGCCGGTTATTCTACGTGCGTGTAACATATTCGACGTGGAGTAGCCCAGTGGCGTCACTAGGGTTGGTGTCACCCAGTGCGGTGTCACCCCCATGGACCTCCTTCCTGCACAAAAATTCAAAAATTTTATAGACAGTCATTTTGGTGTCACCCCCTCTGATCGTGTCACCCGGTACTGTCCGCCCCCCCTCCCCCAGTGACGCCACTGGAGTAGCCCAAAATAAAGGCGGTTTCCGCTCGGGTACATTTATTTAGTCGTGTTCTCAATATGTTCTATCAGAAACAAACATGAAGGCTTGTTTTCTAGAGGAAAATGACCAGTTTTACTGGTTTGCTTAACGGGGATGTTGTTTGAGCGGCTTTTTTTTCGACATAGCACTCGGTGAGTTTGTGATTGGGCCAAGGTTACACGTAGCACGCGGTGGGTTTGTGATTTTGCCAAAGTTACACCACAAGAGTCTGACGTTTTATCAATAAAATTCGATAAAATCTCTGACAACACGAAATCACCTTATCGGTACTATAAATTAACACAAGGAGTCCAAGCTTGACACCAGCCTACGCTCGATTCGACTTTTGTCACGTGTCGTGCGGAAGTAGCCGATTCTGCCACGGGATGAATAAAATAATTTCACAAAATAAAATATTTAACTTGCCATTTATTTCAGATTGCATCATATGATAATTTTATATAAATTTCCTGAATAGAAATATCTAGTTAAAGTTAGGATAGTAGAAATTACTGTTGATGACGTCATCACACTTCCAATATTAAAGCCGAGACGGCTGATGGATTCGGTAGTATCAAAAGACAACACAGACTCTGCTCCGTGATTGGTACGATATTAGACCCTAACGCTTATTTACTGCAGGGTAGAATTTGGTGAAACAGGCTACTTCCGCCTGCCGGAGTCCTGTAGAAAGACTCTGTGACCGTAATGGAGAAAAGAAAGGTCAATTCGCTGGATTAGATTCATGCGGTGGCCGTCCGAGAGTTATGCGTTGGTACGTTACTGTATTTTGAATGGATATGTGTAGCTTTTCAGTCTTTTGGCGATTCTGAAGCGATAAAAGACGCGTGACAAAAGTCGAATTGAGCGGAGGGCTGGTGTCGCGCTTGCGCTCCTTGTGTTAATTTATAGTACCGATAGGGGTGATTTCGAGTTGTCAGAGATTTCATCGAACTTTATTGATAAAATGTCAGACTCCTGTGGTTACACGTAGCACGCGGTGGGTTTGTGATTGGGCCAAAGTTACACGTAGCACGCGGCGAAATCCACTTTTATATAACGACAAAAACAGGCAGGTTTTTCAATTATATTTTTTGTACTATTTTATTGTTATGCTTTAAGAGGTTATATCGACGCGCAGAAGTTTAGACTACAAACTGGTTGTAAACCCCGTTTAGCACTACTTGGAAAGTTACAGTCTAGGGAAGATAAAGATCACAAATCTGTCACCAAAGCAATATAATTGATGACGCATGGTAAAAGATTTAGAATAAAACTATCCTTTCAGCTGCTAACATATCACTGTATACCGTATCTTTGTACTCTTCCACACACTTTTTTATTTTATCATAACACGTGCAAAGCTTCTGAATCAATAGATGGTTGCAATCAAGGCTTCGAAATGCTAACATTTGTCTCTTGTATGATAAAATTACTTCACTACTTCACAATCAATTGCATGATCGTTAAATGACCAATATGACTAAATCATTAGGAAGAGAATTATGGACACAATAGTCTGTACAAAGTTAACAACACTCACGCTTGATTCACCTAGAACAAGTTTAAATGTGTTTCAATACTGTGTGAAAACAGCGGAGAAAGTAATTAGGGAAAGTTTGAGAATTAAACAATATAAGAAAAAATCTAAATAAGTATAGAAGTTCTGCCAAACATGGTTATTTTTGTAAGGGTGCCAAATGAAGCAACAGGTTGGAGAAGACACTAAGTATTTCGTTCATGAACAACAGCACAGAGGAAATAAGTAACGTAAATTAGTAACGTAAGTGTTAAACAATTTCGCATAGAAAACCAATGTGTCTGCCTTGATTTCTAAAGTGCACATGATAACAGAACCATGCATCCACTTGCAGATCGAAATAAAAGTAAATGAAGACGCACACAAATATCTTTGTTTAGTATATTATCCTCTGATAAATATTCAACATAACTTTAATCAATTATGTTTTATGTATAACACGTGCATTTGAAAGGACCTGATAAATTGATACTTCGCCCATTGTTGATTGTTGTGAAATATTGCTTGCACTAAAATCTGATTAAAAATTACTTCTGAACTTTTTGCTATAACGCTAGCGTTTATACATCTTTCTGTTCAGCAAGACATACAACACAAAGTAGCTACTCAAAGATGACAAGGTGAAAGCGATGGATATCATAAAGATAAATTAGATAACTGGTTAGGATTACTCTCTAATATCGTTCAAGGCACATATACTTGTTTGTGATTGATGACTATGGCAGCATTGATAATAAAAAAGAAGAAAGCAAATAATTCAACCAAGCAAGTTTTTAGTGGTAGGCATTGTGCAACATCATTGTGCACAATACTACAATCAAATATTTCACAGAAAGTACACGTTTTTAGTATTGCTCTTCAGTTACAACAAATAAGCAATGGAAACTAATCGAATAAAACTTATTCAAGACGAAATGATAAGCGATATTGTAAAGGAACAAATTTTCTTGCGGTTAGAATTTTTTTATCCGTACAAGGCAATTCAAACATAGATACACCAAAAAATTTGGTATGTTTATGTTTCTTCTCACAACCTAAAAGCTCTTGTCTTCATATGCAGTGCTACTGTGTTCATTTCGACCGTCTGAGGTTTTTTTTTTTAATTAAGGACATTTTACAGTACAAATTTTGCTTGATTTACACATTTCGTTATTCCTTTACCAGGTGCGAGTATTTCGTTTGTAATACCATATTTATCTGGATCTATTGGATAGTTCTTGAAATAGTCATTCAAGTGTACATAAATGTCTAGATCTACTGGATAGTTCTTGAAATAGTCCTACAAGTGTACCTAAATATCTAGATCTACGGGATACTTTTTGAAATAGTCCTACAAGTGTACCTAAATGTCAGTCATACATGTATTTAATTGTCTAAATCAGCTTCTATAATATAACAATATGAACGTCATCTGGAAATTCGAGCAAATTGCTTCCTACAACGTCTTAAATAGCTATGTGACATCGTGTTAATAATATGACATCATGTTAATATATGACATCATGCTAATTATGTGACATCATGCTAATTCCTCCACTTTTTCCATTCCCAATCATCAGAAACACGTCACGTCATAATTCAAGTACTATGCCTGATATCCTTATATCATGTGCTAGGCCAAGAACTCATAATAATGAGCAAGGTATACATTTTAATCTTTCATGCATATAGTTTTAATTCCTATTAAAAATATCGTATATAATCAATTTATCTTTCTTTGCTTAGTACTCACATTCGTCTTTAGTCTCTGAGTTCAACATTTTCCATGACACCATGTACAAACTGATTTTAGTCTGGGAGTTCACATTTTCCATTACACCATGTACAAACTGATTTTAGTCTGGGAGTTCACATTTTCCATTACACCATGTACAAACTGATTTTAGTCTGGGAGTTCAATATTTTCCATGACACGATGTACAAACTGATTTTAGTCTCTGGCATTCTCCGTGACACCATTTACACAACTATTTTACTCTCTGGGTTCAACATTTTCCATGACACAATAAACACACTGGATTTAGTTGTTCTATATGCTTAAATTGTTGAAACTGGAATAAGACTTCTTTCGGCGGTATATCTGTTTGATTAAACCTTTCAAAGCAAGTTATTTAATAATATGCGTAAATGTATTGCTTCAGATATTTAGGCTATATGACTCTTCATCTGTTTTCACACGTGACTGACTTTTAATCTGTTGTTTCTTTTTCTTCTTTATGAACTTATTACAATTAAAATCCTTGTTAGAAAAATGCTTTTCATCGTAACTCGGTATGGTGGTTGTTCCCTCGTAATCTAGATCATTTAACCAGTGTTTATAATGAACAGGTGACTGTCTTGTAGTGCGAACAGTTATTCTTTTTCCTTCTTTCATTAATCTGTCATCCACGAGATCATGACTAAATAAAATATTATTAATTATCGTTGACCCGAATGAGTTTTACAATTCATCTTAATCAGTTTTAACCAGCGTTTAATCAACACGTTACTATAGTATATCGTGACCAGGGGCAAGTTATGAATGAAAATTGGCGTATAGTTGAGATATTTGTATCTCAAATTACAGTCTGTATTTGTCGGTCTGATATATTTAACTGTTAAGTGATCAGGATCTCGAACTTTGTACTTACAATTTTTTTTTCTTCTTCTCAGAGATGTAACATATATTTGTTCAATTGAAATTGCATTTTTTCGCAACTAGTTTTTGCGTCAGTACTTTGTAGTCATAACCAAAGCATCGAAACATACCAAACTGCAATAGGTTCCTATACAATCCACTGGTTTATATTCTTTATGGATTGATTTAACATATCAACAGAACCCTGGTGGAATGTGTTTGGCTACATTGTCAATAAATACATTATCACTATAGGTGATATGTTCTGACGAAACAGTGTCATACTGAAGTGTACAAAACTGTACCTGTGCTACAGTTGTACAGTTGTGCAGTACTTCTACGATACATCTAGCACGAAGATTCTTTTCGCACGGTTTGATGGTTCTTAAACTTTACAACTCAGCCTTCTTTAAGCATCTCTCTCTCTCTCTCTCTCTCTCTCTCTCTCTCTCTCTCTCTCTCAGGGATTTAGCAGCTAAAATACATTTCCAAGTCTAAAATGAGTTTCAGTCTTACGGGTTGACTGTTTTTAACGTAAAATTGAAGTTAGAGATGGAAATTTCTTTGAATATTCGGAGTTATGGGGTTTCGGTTTCATGGGGAAAATTATATAATTAAAGACGAAAAAAGATCTGAACTCCCAAAACATTTCAGTCTTGATGGGATTCCGGAATACTAAGGTTCGATTTTGAGTTGTTGTTTCATTTGTGTGTGTGTGTGTGTGTGTGTGTGTGTGTGTGCGTGCGTGCGTGCGTGCGCGCGCGCGCGCGCGTGTGTGTGCAAGCATGTGTGTGTGTGTGTGATCTTTTTTCCGGCGTATAGAAAGAAAATTCAAACACTTATTTGTAAATTTCTGATCATCATATATGTTTATCTATGATTTTGTTAATCTTGAGAAAAACTTTGTATTCCATTGTAATGGAACTTTCCATCTTTGTTGTCATAAGTATGGCCATAGTGGAATATTATTATCATGCCAACATGTTTTTATCTTTCTCACCCAGTTACCCAAATAAGTTTTACACAATATGGTTTAACCATTTCATACACATTTACGGATATATCAAACCCATTTTCAATTTTCCTGATGTCCATTTTTTTTAACGCACATATATCAAACCACTGACTATCAATCAAAGTTGTATTTCGGTGGTCTGACAACATTATCCCCTGGTGCGTTTAAAACATATTTAACATAATGAAAAAACTACCGTCATCAACTGCACATTTGCAAAGCTTTTTTTCCCTTCTTAACCCAATCAGGTACATCTACGTATTAACCTCTGGGTGGTTAATATCTATCTGCAGTGTTAAATATTCAGTCGTGTCAACCATCCGTTTTCTACTTTCATTTATTTCCTGTTCAAAATTAATGTATGACCAATAAATGTTTAATGGCATGATCCATCTCTATTCAACATGTTGACGACAATTGTTCTGATGCATGAATGATTTATGCTCAGCATCTGTGTTTGCCTTTTTAAGTGGGTCACTTCATAAGTCGGGTCGTCAGGCCTAATTGAGAGTTTGAAGAATCAAATTGAAGATTTCTTGAAATAATAATCTTCTACAAACATTGCTCAAATCTATATAAATTTTGGTTGTAACCGCCACAAACTGTATACTGATTTAGACATCTTTGAAATGACCCTCTGTTTAGTTTTAGAGACGTAATAACTTATATATATATATATATATATATATATATATATATATATATATATATATATATATATATATATATATATATATATATATATATATATATATGGCAAACTATAAGTAAATCTTCTTATACTGAACTGAGAATATCTTTCACCAAGGAAAGAAACTCGTAATAATATAACATTGTTCCTCTAAACGTACTGACAGATTTATGTCCTTTGGCCATATAGCTCGACAAATTGTGCCATTATTTATGAAAAAAAAAACTTGACTTATTATTATTTTATGTTAGCTAGTTGTCTCCATAGTCTACATGGTCAAGTAATTTTCTATTTCCGAAAACACAGCCTCGAGTCTAACTGGTCCACTAATTGTTAGAGCAATAAAGCATAAAGACAGAACTGGAAGTTACATTTCTCTAAATGTCCTCACGGATTTATTTATTTGCGAGAGGCTTAAACCAATGAGGAAATATTATTTTAAATATCCCTATGGTACAGTTTTGTGATTATATTTACCACTAATCTGTCTTATCGGACACGTCTATATAAAGGACACCTGATATAAAGGACAATAAACCCCTATCTTAATCTCATCCACAAATTTAGCCTGTAAATAAAGAACATATGCACAAAGAACAACATTTTCTTTTTGTAGACAGCAGCGGGTTTTATTTCTGCATCAAATCATTTACCAGTCATGCAACTGTGCGTTTTAAGGGTTGGTATTGTTTTCTGTTAAATTCGTGGAATCAACGAACAATTAAATTTTCAATCGAGCGTCATGAAGGAACGGAAGTCGCATGACCCACATTTCCTTCCGCAGATGCAGAAAAACAGGAGTAACAAATAATTTGTTGGCGAGACGACTGAGGTTTAAGTCCAATGTTAGCAAAATTAAATATTTAGCCATCCTAGAGTGTGGGTCGGTGATAAAAGTGAACATGGGTGTAATTGTACCCACACACATTACATTGAGATCCGATATCGTTAATCTTAATAATCACGATATCCGATGAGAGAAGTCAAATCAATAAAAGGTAGGAGAGGTTAAACACTGATATCTACCCTCGATTTTCACAATGCTTTCCAAACCACCCAAAGAAACAATGACATTTATAGTTTTTAAACGTAAAATTCTGAGATGGTCTTGAAGTGCCTTTCGAAAGAACTGCCACAGTTTTGGCTAGGTCTTTCTCAGCAGACCCTGAATATCTTGCCACTGGAAATACGTTTTCGTTGTCTCGAACAAACACTGCCTTTTTAAAGGCCATATTGAAACGTCTTATTGGCAAAGGATCATCGACAGTTTCGATCAAATCATTAACATTCTGTTTGACATTTTCTGCCTTCAAGCCATCAAGAGTCTCCCGCCAGAACTTACTCATACATCGTCCATGTTCTTCGCAGTTGTCAAGGCTACATGTACGCGCAAAGGAAGTAATGTTCTTGATGAACGGCCCTAATGTGCTGTTGAGGTACCGACGCAGTTGCAAGCATGTGTCACGGTCCTGGAAAGACTGGGAACTGTCCCACATGACCAACCCACCGCATCCAGCGTCAAATGCTTGTGTTATGCTGTTCTGAAGGTCAGTCTGGGAACGAAAGTGCATCAATTTTAGTTATTTAATTCAATTTATTTGAATATGATTTATTCTTTATACTTCGCCCACTCCAATGCAAAGGGTAATTTTGCATGAGAGCATTTTACATTTTGGAGAGAAAATCCTCACATTGTTACCTGTGGAGAAGCAACAATCTGTGTAAGATTAGAACGACGTAAAGAAATAGCTCCGAATCAAAAATTGCCTGCAATAAATGAAAATATGATATGATAATTACATATTACAAAAGCGAGCTGCTGCCTCGCCCGAATTCTAATTAAATGTAAAACTCAAACCTACTCTCAGAGTCTCAGAGCCATAAATAATTTGCTACAGTTATCCCTGACCGTCAGTCTCAGTCACTTCGGTGTACATGAAGTTAGATTACAAGATTTCAAGAGAAACCAAATGAAACACAAACGGATGGACGGACGGACACAGATGAACATATATAATCGATGCATATATCCGGTAAAGTGCGAATAATAAAAAAAAAGTGGGTGATAATAAAGTTTTTAAGAATCTGACCATATCGTCTTACCTCGTTGTAAAAATTCAGCGTGTCTTTGTACCGGTACATCGTATAAGCCAATACAGGGATTTCTGGGTTGCTGAAACGGGTCTTGACTCGAAGGGCCTCTCTAAGAATCCCTTGAATCAATGCATACTTTTCTGAGCTAGTCATTGGACTTTCGCTGATGTAAATGGATGGGACGATAACAGAGCTTGCCTTGAATAACCACTTCAACCTGTAAGTAAATTGTTAACATCAAGGTTTGGTTTTGGTTTGGATTTGTGCTTTACGGCAAAGTAACACAAGTAGGTTATTCAGCGCTGAGGCAATTGGGGTAAAGTGCCTTGCCCAATGACAAACCACGGTTGCTGACCCAGACTGGTCCGGTTGTAGGATTCGAACCTTCACCCTCTCGGTCATGAGTCCGGCACGCTAACTACCGAGCTACCGAGGCCCCCTTTCAACATCAAGGATGTATACGGTTATGTATGGCCTAAACCATCATATTAAATACTGCTGTTTAGCTCACTTGCCCACTCAGATGCTCAGTGTTGGTTTCCCGGTGTCTGTACAACACACACACACACACACACACACACACACACATATATATATATATATATATATATATATATATATATATATATATATATAGTATATTATATATATATATATATATATATATATATATATATATATGCGGGTACGCGCGCAATCACGCATAAATTTGCTGACATCAAATATATTCAGTATGATACCAACGGACTCGAACGTTAATACGCATCTGTATCTCTACATAATGGCAGACCGCTCCGGTGGCCTAGTGGTTAGAACGTCCGCCTCGGATGCGGGAGGTCGATGGTTCGAACCCCGGCCGAGTCATGCCAAAGACTTATAAAAATGATATTAACAGCTGCCTCGCTAGGCGCTCAGCGTTAAGAGGTTAGTGTTTTAGGACTGGTCGGCCTGGTGTCAGGATAATGTGACTGGGTAGGACATTATGTTACATGTCTGCGGCTTGCTGCTCCAGTGCTAGACATTACTTTAAACTGCCACACTGCAGACATCGTAGCGATATAACTGGAATATTGTTAAAGCTACGTTAAAAATCCAAATCACACACACACACACACACACACAAACACACACACATACACACAATGGCACATCCAGACCTTAAATCTCATATCCGCCGAGAACAACTCCTAACAACATGACAAAATAAATCAAAAAATCCTATTAGCTCATAATCAGTTGCAAATCATTTTGAAGTAATATTCTTTGATTTCAACTAGCGAAATAAGAATTACAAAATGATAATAATTCACTATAACAGAGAGAAGAAAAAAAAGAAAATTAGATGGAAAATATTTACTTGTTATTGTCCTTCACTATGAAATCCTTGCAGTGAGACTGACCAGGAGCATAGTTATTACATCTCGGGAACCCGTAATATCCCCAGTGGCCTTGTGGTCTCACTTCACGGACTAGTTCAAGCGTGCTCAGCATAAACTGCCTATATAAATCCAACATATGAAGTTCTTGATTAAGTTAGGTAGGTACTTACTTACATAGACAGACTGGTAAATATATACACATATAGAATATTTCTTTATTTGATCGTACGTCACTACGATGATAAAATCAATACATGTAATTCTGCACTTTTAGTAAACAAAAATTAAATTTCTCTCCCTCTCTGTGTGTGTGTGCGTGTGTGTGTGTGTGTGTGTGTGCGCGCGCGCGCCAATAAACCATTAAAATCTTGTTTTCAAAGATGTTCTAAGACAATACTGGAAAATCTAAGTTCAGTAGAATCTTTGAAAGAAACACACGTTGTACTTAATTGGATCATTGTTACCTAGCTGCTTTCTCAAACTCTCTTCTGGCCTCCGCTATGACTCGGGCTTGGCTCCAATCCGGATGTTGCGCGCGAACCAGCTCTTCCGACTTCTGCTGATATATCCGCCTTTTGGGACTGTAGCCATTTCTGTCGTACAGAGGGTCCCATGCTTCCCAATCTATCACCGCTAAACCATCAAAGGATGGATTTGGGATCAGGGTCATTATGTCCTCCACAACCTTCTGTAGATGAAGGGACAAGTTCCCAAGCTGAAAAAAGGAAAACAAAAACAAAAAGACAAAATATAAGGGAAGAAAGGTAGGATTAACCTGGATAGACATTTTTAACCGAATGCACATAAAAGATCTCGACCTTTGACCCTTTAGCTTAACGGAAAATATGAAATAACATACATTCTTAATTTTCTCCCTAAATTATTGAAATGCAACACGAAAGACAATTGGATATTCTCTGCTGACGTAACAAATAATAATAATTTACACCAAATGCAACTTAAATTAAGGGTTTTTTGTTTCTAAAATCAAACACTCATTGGCAACTTAAAGTACACTAAAGTATGGGTAAAACATAATTTGGCAAGCAGATTATTTATTCTTTCATCTGCAATGATCTTGACCTTCGATTTGTTTACTTCTTAATTTATAGCATCGGCAATAGTTAGTGGGGATGACATAGGGTCTATGGGGTCATAATGTTAAAAACAGAGGGTTTGCACTATGGGGTCTATGGGAATTTAACATGGGAATGTCAGTAATGTAGTGGGGCGATTTGGCCCTCATCATGCCAAAGAAGGAAAATCAGCCATGGGGTAATCTGGCCCGCCGATTTATAGGCCCAAAAAATCAGACTGGGGTGATTTGGCACTCAACGGGAATTTTGTATTAGCACACGTTGGGCCTGTATAGCGCTAAGAGGAATGGAACAGGTAGGGTGACGTCATGGTACTGGTCATTGGCAACAATGTAGCAAAGTAGTACCGTGATGTCATACCACCTGTGTCATTGCTATAGACAAACACGAATTAGGCGCGTTCGTGTTTGTAGTAGAGTAGGGTTTTATATATTCGTTTTTTTTCCCATAGATTGATGAACATCAATCTATCCTACACAGATTATACAATCGACTAAATAAATTTTTTAGGGAAGAGAGAATAAATATCTAGACAAATTTTACAATCGAATAAAAAAACTTTTTAGGCAAGAAAGAATTAATATCTTTTCGAGGCATATGAAGTAGCCCTTGAAAGGGCTGTTGTTTATGTTAACACCATTCGTTAACATAGAGGGCATTGCATAGGTCTTCTTCTCTTTCTCAAACTTCGTCTAACCTCTGGTCCATAAATCAGAACTCGCTTCAGACAGCCTTGTCTCTCCACATAGATCCTTCGTTTCCAAAGGGCTGTATCAGTGATCTGGGTAATGGTCCATGATGATCTGACATACATGGGATAGTCCGGGTTGAACAGCATCGACGATAGGAGGGTAGGCGATTCAACGTTGGTCCTCATCTTTGTGACGAGAACAGGTGAAGGGAATGAAGTGAACCGCGTTTATTTATAGCGGAAGGCCGGATCGAAACGGATTGAAATTGTTCACCAATGACAACACGCGTTACAAAATTCAGTCACTTCGCGGAGTCTGTCTTCCAATCCGAAGAGAGCTACCTGTGACGTCACATTCCCTATATAGGTGTACTAGCGTCTGTGCGTAGTGAATCGATGTGGCATTGTTTTGTGAAACATGACGGAAACTAAGAGGACAATGAATTGGGGTGCACCAGCTTTGGAGACGAAAAGCGATGGCATAGCAGCGGCAACCAAAGTTAACACAGCGCTACTTCCAGAAGAGGTTGATTTCAACTGGGATTTAGTAGATTTTTTTCTCTTCTTCTCAAGAATTTGTTCCGGTACCAGTACCTTCGCCACTTTCTCCTTCTTTACCACACGTCGACGATTTTAAACAAAGACAGAAAGAAGAATTGGAGAAATTTTTACAGCAGCAGAAAGAGGCAGAACAAGCATTTCTCCTTGAACAGCAACAGCGAGAAGAAGAGGCAAGAAGGAAACGACAGGAAGAAGTAGTAGAGAAGAAACAAAGGCTAGGAGAGAAGGAGAACAGTGAAAGTCAAACGGTAACGGTACTCTTGGACATTTTGGCCGAGTTAAGAAGTCTGAAACAAATGTATCAGACTTCTTTATTACGACCCAAGAGAAAAAGACCTTCCCGAGCCAAACAGCCTAACCCTGTTACTACACCAGAAATACCACCCCTAGTGATTTCTACTAAATGATTGACAGGAGCAAGTCCAGAAGTAGGCCTTGGCCGTGGCAAAGGCTTAAGGCAGTTAAAGCGAATTGCTTCTCGTTCCTGAGTTTGTTCTCAGGAAAAAAAACAAACACCCAACGGTCCTTTTCAGGGCCACTTACTTCTTTCGAAAATAGAGACTATTCATTTTGCCAAAATCAATTAAAACTCAAAATCCCTTGTTTAACCCTATGATGTACGTGTTGTGAGTGTATGAGTGTAGGTCCTTATTATTCTAAACAATCAAAACCAAGAGACACTTACATTTTTTTCAGTCTGGTCTATTCTGGCACAAATTTTTACAATTCAATATCACAACATAACACAACACAACACTTTTTAAAAAAGTTCATAGACTTCTTCTGTGTCTTTTTCTTTCACTCTCTCTGTTTTTTCAATTTCTTCACTTTTACACTTTTTTCCTCTTCTTTCTCTTCTTCTTCTTCCTCACATTTTTCTCGTCTTCTTTTCTTTTCTGTCTTCTTTTTCTGAACGTGATGGGGTTCTTCCTTTGCCGAGGGCACCTCTGTTTCTTCTTCCTCCTCCTGCTCCTTTTGTTTCTTAGGGCAATCTGAAGACCAATGTCCTTTTTCTTTACAATGATAACAGGTACCTTGACTTTTGTCTCTTCTGGCACTGGTCTTGCTTTTTTGACGATCTGGACATTCTGTAGCCCAATGCCCTTTCTTCTGACTGATATAGCAAGTATCTTGACTTTTATCTCGAAAGGAGGGAGAGTAGTCCGTCGGCTTGCCTGAAGAAAACTTTTGTATGACACCTCGCAAAGCTCTAATCAGAAGTTCGAACTGTGTTGGTTCTTCCATCGTGCTGATCGGTTTGAGAGTGAAATGAATACTGAGAGAGAAGTCACCAGCCCTTTATATATACACTGGTCTGACATGAATATATAGGGGTCCATGACATTTCAAATGTAGTCATTTGACTTTTTGCAATCAAGATGAAACGATCGCATCATTTCGTCAAGAAAGGAGAAGAAAGTAAGAAGCAGAAACGTGATTTATCGCCTCGCACAGTAGCTCAAATTCATGCCAGCGATTTGGAAGATGAGATGAGTGAACCAGAATCTAAGCCCAGAGAGTCTACACCAAACCAAAGTCCATTACCATCAGTAAGCCCTCAAAATTACTACCACATTCGAGAGACGGACAAACGCTCCTCCAGAAAATTTAGAACTACGGCCTACATGTGCGCTGTGACGTTTAAAGATTTCAAGTCCGACGTACCGTTGGAGAAAGCAGAAGGGTTCATCACTGATGTGTGGGATTCTTTGTTAACTACACTGAAACGGCAATGTCAAGCCAAAGAAGACGATCGCTTGAGACTTTCCATTCAACACGACAATTTGAAGTCTCCCGTTTGGATCGAGTTTAGTAGCCCAGCAGAATTGACACCTTCCAAAGTCATGGACAAGATTCAACAACGACAGCAATCCAACGACAAGTTTCACATCACCGACGGAAAAGCGACACTGTTCATGACCCACGTGTCTCTTCCCCAAGGGACAGGACATGGCAAAAAGGCAATCTTGGTAGACAATCTTTGCAGCACCAAAAAGAGCCTCGTTCAAATTAACAACCCTCAAGACCAGATGTGTGTAGCCGGTGCCATCGTGGTGGGACGAACGTATGCCGACAAGAACAAAACGACAGAATGGAAAAGAGCCTGGAAAACCATTCGAAGATCGAATCGAACCAAACAACAAAGAGAAGCAGAACTCCTGTTACAGCAAGCGGGGATATCCAAAGACACACCCTGTGGCATTCCTGAAATGCAAAAGTTGCAAGACGTCTTGGCTCCACGCTACACCTTGAAAGTGCACCCTCAAGAAGTGCGCGGACCGCTGTTGTTTCAAGGCAAAAATTTCAAAGACGGAAAATACATTCACGTCTATCATCACGATGAACATTTCGATGCCATTACCAGTATCACTGGATTCCTGTCATACAGTTATTACTGTGAGAAATGTGACTATGGCTATAACAATCGAGAGCAACATAAGCATTGCGGATCGAAATGCTCAGGATGTTTAGCCTCTATACCCTGTCTGGACGAAGGACAAGAACGAGTGCATTGCCCAACTTGTCGGCGCACTTTTGTCAGTCAAACTTGTTACCAACAACATCTAAAGACGCAAGGGTTCACAGCAGAAATGTGCCTGTCAGCTCCTGAGATTGTGCCCTACTTGTGGACAAGGCATACGTACCAATAATGCCAAGGCGCACGTCTGTTCAGGAAAGAAACGATGTCACATTTGTCACCAAAAAGTGGACTTGGAACACCAATGCTACATTCAAAAATACCATTCCACACATGAAGAAGAAGAGTATGACCAGAAGAAAGGCCATTTCATCTTTTTCGATTTCGAATGCATGCAAGAGACTGGCATTCACATTCCTAATTTCTGCGTGGCTCACTGAGCGTGCGAGAAGTGCATCCAAGAGCCTATCTTGACTCATTGCCCTCACTGTAGCAAGATTCCTGGAGGACGTGAAAAAATCTTTCGGTGACCGAACACACTAGCCGATTTCGCCCAATGGATCTTAAGCCCTATTGACGAAACGTGGAGTCAAGAAGACATCGAACGTAACGGAGATTGTCATCGCTATGACACGGTGATGGCTCACAATTTCTCGGGATACGATGGACAGTTTCTGTTGAGATACTATACGGAACAAAGTACCGAACGTCCGAAAGTGACTTTGAACGGAGCCAAAATCATTTCCATGCAAGTGGGCCAGGTGCAGTTTAAAGATTCGATGAGTTACTTGGCCATGCCTTTGAGTCGATTGCCTAAAACGTTTGGCATGACAGAAATGACCAAAGGCTATTTCCGCACTTTTTCAATACCGAACCCAATCAACATACTGTGCTACCCAATTTGCCTGAGGCTCACTACTACGACCCCGACAACATGCGTACCGAACAACGAGAAGCTTTCTACGCTTGGTGCCAAACTCACGCCTCGGACCCTTTCGACTTTCAGTAAGAAATGTTAAAATATTGTCGTTCCGACGTGGACATTTTACGGCGTTGCTGTGGAAAATTTCGAGAACTGTTCATGGAACACGGAGGGATCGATCCTTTGAAAGAAGCCTGCACCATTGCCAAAGCGTGTTCCTCAGTGTATCGTCAACGATTCATGCCCGAAAACACCCTGGCTGTCATCAGTCCTCAAACGACGAACTTTGTCAAACGTCAATACTCGGTCAAAGCCTTACGCTGGTTACATTACTTGTGTGACAAGGAAGACAAATGGATCCAACACGCTCGCAACGGAGGAGGGGAAAAAGCCATCGGAATGTATTCAGTAGATGGCTGGGACTTGGAAAACCCCAAGATCGTGTACGAGTTTAACGGATGCTCATTTCACGGATGTCCTATCTGCTACCCTCAACGTAACACTAAACATCAGTTTTTACAACGGACCATGGAAGACTTGTACCAGGCCACATGTCTGCGACGCTTGAAGTTAGAAGAGCAAGGATACCAAGTGGTAGAAATGTGGGAACACGAGTACGATCAGCGATTGAAAACCGATCCCGAGTTTAAGCGCATCGTGGAAAGTTGCAAGCTGGTGGACCCACTAAACCCAAGGGACAGTTTGTACGGAGGACGAACGAATGCTACCTGTTTGCTATACCAAGCCGACGAAGAGAAAGGAGAAGAAATCAAATACTTGGACGTGTGTTCTCTGTATCCGTACGTGTGCAAATATTGTCACTTTTTCCGCAGGGCACCCACAATTGCTGACGGAACACATTGACGTGGACAATATTCGACAATACGAAGGATTGATCAAATGTAAAGTCTTGCCTCCCACGTACTTGTACCATCCCGTTTTACCACATCATTGCCAAGGAAAACTGATGTTTCCCTTGCGCCGTACTTGTGCCGAAACGTGCAACCAAGACCAACCTTGTCAGCACACTCAGGAAGAACGCGCCTTGACGGGAACGTGGGTCAGTGTGGAATTGTTTAAAGCTCTGGACTTGGGATACCAACTGTTAGAAGTGTACGAAATTTACCACTTTCCCAAGACAGAAAAATACCACAAGGGCGACGAGACTCAGAAAGGCATTTCTGCAGACTACGTGAATGCCTTTTTGAAACTGAAACAAGAAGCTAGCGGCTATCCTTCCTGCTGTCACACTCCCGAAGACCAAAAGAAATTCAAAGAGAAATACTGGGAGCAGGAAGGCATTACTTTAGACCACATCGAGAAAAACGAAGGAAAGCGATCGTTTGCCAAAATGATGTTGAATTGTTTGTGGGGCAAAATGGCACAACGACCGTGTTTACGCAAGACGAAGTTTTTTGACAGAACCTTTCCGCTACTTGCAGATGATTCACGACAAAACCAAATACATGAAACACGTGGACGTCCTTCGTGAGGACTTGATCTTAGACAGTTACGAAGAAGAACTGGACTTTGTAGAAGCCGACGAATTTGGAAATGTCATCATTGCAGCTTACATGACAGCCCATGCTCGCTTAAAACTGTACGAAGCTTTGGAACTATTAGGAGATCGTGTGCTGTATTTTGACACGGACAGTTGAATCTACATCGATCGCCTGGGTCAACCTCACCCTGTCATCGAAGGAGACCGTTTAGGAGCCTGGACGGACGAGCATCCCGACGACAAGATTTTAAGTTCTGCAAGTGGCGGTCCCAAAAATTACGGCTACGAATACCGTAACCCACAAGGAGAAGTGTACACGGAGTGCAAAGTGAAAGGATTGACTCTCAATTATCGCACCAGTCAACTGGTAAACTTTGGAGTCTTGAAAGAAGCCTTGCAGTCTGGAGAGGATGGAAATTTTAAAGTGACCACCCACGAATCGCACAAGATTGTACGTTTACCCACACACCAAATCATTAGCCGACCCTTGGAAAAAGTCTATCAAATCATGTACCAGAAGCGAATACGGCTTCCCAATCACTTTACTTTACCGTACGGTCACAATGATATTGGCGAGCATATAAAAAGGGACAACATTCATGACCAATAGTTCATTGTCACTACAAACGCCAAGCGAGAAAAAATGAATCCTTTCACACAGCAAGTATCCAGCAAGAGCAAACTCGAGTACGATGCTATGGCTTGCGATGGTAGGGATGCCGTACGCTATGACCTTAGCGATTCAGTACCACATCATCATGGGAACTTTGCTATAACTACTACTACCATACCTACCATGGAAAGTAATGCTGTGCGTGTCAAACCTGATGGATGCGAAAGCGATGCCACTCGTTATCGTACACCTTTTCACTTTACTGGTTTTCATGGTGGATGTCATCCTAATGAAACCATGCTACTACCACCCAACGGATGTCATGTAAAACTGAGTAGTCTCCTGCATATTTCACCGTACCCTCATCGAAATGAACCTGTGAAAGACCAATATTCGTTCCCTGTGCGTTTGCCAGAATACTGTGACTATGAAAGTCGATTCCAAACCTTTCGAGGAAAATGGCCAAAATATCTGGGAGGACCTACCACCGAAGAATTAGCTAGAGCTGGACTTATCTACCTGGGTGAAGGGGATAAAGTCAAGTGCTTCAGTTGCGGTGTGTCACTTCACGCGTGGGAGAAGAAAGATTGCGCTTACCTGGAACATGCTCGATGGTCTCCAGATTGTCACTACCTACCTTTAGTGGGACCTCGTCATTGAAGTGGGTCTACCATGTCGTGTAAGAAACCAGCTACGGGGCTAGGAGTCAAACATTGGACAACCTATAGACAAGTATTTAAACCCCATGTAGAAAATAATCTTCAAAGATTACCAATCGAATTGCAAGAGAAGATCTACAGGGACATTTGGCAGGGACTTGCCAGAGACAAATCTCAATTAGTGACTGTAGAACTTTTGTGTCAAGAAATTCACAAGAGGAAATTGACCAAAGTCAACAAACAAGTCCGATTTCTCTGGATCAAGGGTGCGTTCGTTCTACTATTTCGCTTTAGACCATTTACATTTGAAGATTTTATTGACATTCTTGACCGTTTCCTGGAATGGCAGTGTCAGAAATTACTCACTACGTTCATTACTTTCGCTCTAGGAGAAGTGTTTGACTCACATGGTTATGGATACTTTACAAGAGAACATTCGTGCTTTGCCTGTGGAATTGAGAGAACGCATTTACCGCGAGTTCGTCAAAATACAAGTGAAACGCAAGGAACAATTGCATCCGTTACGTCACCGATGTTGGAACCACTGGTACTTGAATGATATAAGAGGATTGATTCATGTGAAAGCGTTCCATTGGTCAGACATTGTTCAACTGCAGGAGAACCAGAAGAATTTGGTTGTCACTCTTCCTTCAACTTACAAGGTGGCCATATTACAACGAATTTCAGAGGAAGAGTTAGAGGAGTACCAAAATCTTTTACGCTACCAAATTTTGTCTGTAGTGGAAAATTCTGTACGGTGTGTAGTGTGAGAACTACTGACTAAAAAATTTGGATTCGCTACTGGAGTACGATTAGCTCTGTGCAAAAAGTACACTTATTACCTCCGACAAAAAAAAGAGGGTATAAAAACGGACGACCATGCCACGACCTTTATCATTCGTGATAAAACAGATTCCGTGGAAGGAAATCAATGACACTATTGAAACGGTAGAGGATTACCAACACCTATTACGAGAACTGTGTTCATTGAATTGCGGTCTACGTGTTGTGTGTGTCTTAGTGACTTGCTTTCTGGGATTTCCTTTACCAGCTGATTCTTTGTGGACTCTTTACGAACAGTACCTACTACTCCAAAAAACATGAAAGTGGTCCCTTTAAATGTACACGAGAGACTCATTCTGCTCAAAGCTTTGCGCTTTCATCTTGATACTTCTCAACCTCTACGGGAAAACAAGTTTCGTCAACTTTTAGGCACTGAAGATGTGTACGACGACGTGTGTGTAGCTTGTGACTTACACCCTCATTGGAAAGATGTACGTGACTGGAAAAGTTGGGGGCTTGAGATTTGGAAAAAAGAAGTGGCACACTATGCCAAAGATTTGTAATCCTAAAAAATTAAAACGTTCCGTGAAAAGAGTAACTTTTAAACCACTGTTAGTGACAGTACCAGAAGAGGAAGAAGCAGAAGTCGTGACCGAGGAAAACCACTCTCTTCAGGACAGGACCGTGATCGACATCCCTGAAATGCCATTCGGGGAGGACTCTTGTGTGATTGTGCCAAGGAGTGTAGAGACTCTCAGAACATTACGCAGTACCCCTACGATTTCACCTCTTGATCATCACAAATGTTGTACAGAGACTTATTTATATTCCATTATGATCGTTTTAATATGTCTTTTATTCATGAACTTAGCCATTTTGCTTTTATGTATTTTTGTCTTTCGTGTTGTTCACTTTTAAAGATGACAATAAACGTGTCCTGAAAAAAGTATAAACACTCTTGTCTTGTCTGTCTTCGTGTCAAAAGTAACATTCCTTTCACTACTACTACTACTATGGCTACCTCTACTGTCTCTGCTCCCTCTTCCTCCACTGTCAAAGTCATTGACGAACACGTAGATCGGACTAGTTGGGAGGCCTTGTATCTTTGCCATCCCTTTAACATGCTCATTGCCGGACCGAGCGGTTCAGGCAAAACCGAATTTGTCAAACGTTTGATCGAACATAAACATCATTTGATCGATCGTCCCCCTCAACGCATCGTGTGGTGTTACAAAGAGTGGCAATCGGCGTACAGCCTTCTGCGAGAAAGTCAAGGCGATTCCACCGTCTTTGTGGAAGGCACTCCTGGCGAGGACGACGGGATCGTGTCTGACCCTAGTCAAACTCATTTGGTTATTTTGACGACATGTTAGGAGAAGACGAAGAAGAAATTAAACTCTGGTTTACGCGCAAAGGGCATCATCGTAATGCCAGTGTCATTTACATTACCAAAATTTGTTTCAACAAAGTAAAGCCCATCGTACCATCAGTCTCAATGCTCATTACGTGGTGTTGTTTAAAAGCCCTAGAGATAAATCGCAAGTACAAGTCTTAGCCAAACAGTTAGGAACGCCTTGGCTGACAAATGCGTACGACGATGCCACTCAAACCCCGCACGCTTATTTACTCGTGGATTTAAAACCCACCACTCCCGATTATTTGCGATTTCGTACCCATCTGTTTCACCACTGGTGCCAAGACGGAGGGCCTGTCGTGTACACGTCTCCTTCGTCGACTTAATCACCAAAAAAATCTATAAAAACCTTGGTCACTTGGACTCTGTCTCACACATTGTCAACATGACGTCCCTTCAGTCTCATCTTCCCATTAAATTGATTCGTGCCTTGTACGGTATCAGTCGCGAAAAAAATCCACAAATACTTGCTCCTGTCTTAGAAGCTAGTATCAAAGAAGTCTTACGATGGTTTACGGTGACTGCACGTCAATTACTGCAAGGCATCATTCAGATTCCACATCAAACAAAACGTTTTTTTGAGAGAAACAAAGTCGCCTTGACTCAACTAGCCGATCCTCGCATTGACACTCAAACCAAAAAGCAAATGATTTTGAAACCTGGAGGAAGCGGTTCTTTAGGAGGTGTCATCATTCGTTCCCTCTTAAAATGGGATCCTAATGCTCCCAAAGTTGTCCCCAAGAAAAAAGCCACGCCCAAACGTACCCAGAAGAAAAAGAAAAAGAGCAACGGTGTCAAGACCAGGTCACAGCCTCAGAAAAAGAAAAAGAAAAGTCCACAGAAAACAGCTTCTACCCGCAAAAGGGTGTCTCCAAAAACTTCTCCTCCAGCGCTGACACCCTCTTCCTCTTTAGCGGCAGTGGCCGCTGCTCACAAAGTACCTGCCCCCAAAGTCAAAGTCCAAGAGAGAACGGGTGTGTTACAGAGTTTACTGGATTTGTCCAAGCAAGAACTGTCCCGATTTAGTCCGTTGCGAACTCCTCCACGACGTGTGTTGCATGTCATCAAGTTGATACGACGTAAAGACAATCAGTGGCGACGCATTCCAGTATAAAAAGACCTGAGGCAAACAATACGGATCAGTGTTTTTTTGTTCTCCTGAACACCCAAAGATGTCCCCTCCAAGAAGTGCACACCATTGTCGTTCTTCTGTCCAAAAAGGAAAGGGAAAAAGAAAAGGAGAATCACGTCATCCGAGAAAACGTTTCGCCAAACATCGACATCACCCTCAGAAAAGTCACATTCGTCCAAAGAAAAGAAGTCACCAAAGGGGAGGATTTTTTGACAATGAGCAGCTTCAAGCGATACGTAATTTAGCTAGACGAGCTGGGTATAAAGTCAATTTTTAAGCTGGGTACAAAGTCAAATAAAAGGACGCATGTCGAGCTATGGACTTTAGTGTATGTTGTGTATCAAGAGATGTCCCCTCATCGTCGTTCTTCTGTAAAGAAAGGAAAAGGAAAAAGACAGTCTTGTCAACCAAGGAAACGCTTAGCCAAACGTACACGTCACCCCCAGAAAAGACACACTAGTCCAAAGAAAACGAGGAGTCACCAAAGAGGAGGACTGTTTGGTAATTTTGGAAAACACATCGTCACCCTTATGACGAAGCGATAGTCCCACCAAAAAAGGATAAAAGACCGTGTGACAAGTCATCGACGTTAGTGTATTTTTTGCTGTGTGCCACGGAACCAATGAACCTACCGAGAAAGATGTCACCCCAAAAAAGACATTCCTCTTCTGCCCCCAAAGGAAAGTAAAGGAAAGGACTGCCACCTCATTTAGCCAAACATTGGGACATGTTGTCCGTCCTGTCCAAAGCTCCTCCACCCATGCAAAAACAACTCATTCAAACTACATCCAAAGATGTGCGAATGTTGTCTGAATGTCTTGAAATGCACAATACCTTTGTCTAAACACCAAAAGGAATGCTTAGGCGAACATCGACACGTTCATCGTCAAATGGTCCAAAAGAAAATACCCGTTGGTCAAAATAAAAAGATGATGGTGCAACGCGGAGGAATTTTGCCTTTTTTACCCATGTTACTGAAAGGATTAATGGGTACAAAAGGAGGGCCCTTACTGAAAGGAGTAATGGGAACAATAGGAGGACCCTTGCTGAAAGGAGTATTGGGAAACATCCTGGGAGGATGAAGATAAAAAGGACCAAGAAGATAAAAGGGACCTCTGAAATCAAAAGATCTCAGACGTGATCCTTGAAATCTGATGGAAGGACGAAAACTAGCTTTAGTCCCTTACAAAAGATGGATGGAATACCATCGTTGGCAAGAACAACGAAACCCACATTTACCTCCCAATCTTCATTTGACCTAGATGTCCCAGTTACAACACGAATTGCAATCGTTGATGGATCGCAGCGATTTGTCAGAAACGGAAAAATCGCAACGGTACGGTCAGTTGTTGCAACGACTGAAACTCTTTCACCAAAAAGCTTTAGACGAAACAGTTCTACCCACTCTGAAAGATTTTAAGGCCCTAATGAAAAGTTCACCACCACCACTACCACTCCCAGCGGTCAAGACCGAGGCAGCCCCACGGTTGACTAAGGAAGAAGAGGCAAGAGAAGTCTTTCAAACACCGTCAGCAGCTTCCATCCCTAGTAAGATTGCAACGTCCTTGTTGACCCCTTTCCCTACACCGCAACGAGAAGAACTTAAAGCTTGGGTTAAAATGATGATGTCCACTCCACCTTCGACAGAAGTGAAAAAGAAAGAAGGGAAAGCATAAGTGAAAAAAGAAAAGAAGACCAAAGCCATTCCATTACCACCACCACCACCACCACTACCTTCCACTTCTACACCCGTGGCACATCGGACACGTAAAACCGTTTCTAAATCACCCCCTCGTCCCATTCAGAGTAACATCAGTGAAGATTGGATCACTTATTAAAACATGGAGAAGGTGTTAGCCAGCATTTACTACGATCCATCCCATCCCGCAGGTTACGGAGGAGTTCAGAAATTGTATCGTGCTGCCAAAACTCGACTGAAAAGTATCCGTTTACCTCATGCGCAACGATGGTTACAAGAACAAGCCACGTACACCTTACACAAACCCATTCGACGAAAATTTTCCAGAAGTCGCACCCAAGTAGAGGGTATCGATCACCAATGGCAAGCCGATTTAGCCGATGTCTCTCATTTAGCCACCTACAATCGTGGTTACAAATATTTGTTTTGTGTCGTCGACGTCTTTTCCAAATTTGCTTGGGTCGTACCATTGACTTCCAAATCGAGCAGTGAGTTAGTGCGAGCCCTGCAACTGGTGTTGAAACAAAGCGGGCGTCACCCTCTTCGAGGGCAAACTGACAAAAGCACCGAATTTCTAAACCAAGCTTTCCAAAAAGAATTGAAGAAACGTGACATTCATTTTTTCACCACCGAGAATCTCGAAACCAAAGCCAGCATCGTGGAACGTTTTCAACGCACCTTGAAATAACGCATGTGGGAATATTTTACGCATCAACACACTCTCAAGTACATCGACGTCTTGCCACACCTCGTCCAATCGTACAATCAATCTTACCATCGGAGCATAGGGTGTGCCCCCCCACCACCACCAAGAAGTGACTCCCGACAACGAAGTGACCGTCTTCGAGCGACTGTTTGGTACGTCCCCGACAGGGCCTGTCCCCAAGAAAGGTGGAGTGTTGGCATCAGGAGATTGGGTACGCATTGGCAAAACCAAACGCACTTTCGACAAAGGTTACTTACCCAATTGGGCTACCGAATTGTTTCGTGTCACCGAACGTGTGCGTGGCCGTCATCCTCCCGTCTATAAACTAGAAGACATGAACGGTGAAGTGTTAAAAGGAACGTTTTACTTGCCCGAGTTACAACGTGTGGCCAAAAAAGAAGACGACGTGTACGAGATCGAAAGCATGCTCGATCGAAGAACCCGAAAAGTAGGAAAGAAACGTGTCAAAGAAGTCAAAGTACGTTGGAAAGGATATCCTCCCAGTTTTGACTCTCGGAACCCCGCTTCGCAACTCATCGACTATAAAAAGAAGTGACCATCATGCCCTTCAACACAGCTTCAGTTACTGCAGTGACCACTCCGTCGCCCAGTTCTTCTCTGCAAGATCTACAAAAGCAACCCTTGTGGGTGTGGTGTGGAGAACGTGTGCCTAAAACGCAAATCGTCTTTTTCTGCCAGATCTTTGTGGTGTATTGTGTCATCGGTGCTGTCATTGCCAATTTGAGTTTGCAACAAGGAGACAAACAATTGTGGGCTATTTTACTGAGCAGTTGCACTGGTTACCTTCTTCCCAATCCGTCTCTGAAATATTCTTCCAACGGAAACAACAACAACAACGGTGGCCTTGCGTCCAACGTTAGTCACCAATCCAATCATAACAATCCTCTTTTAGACACTCCTCTGACTTCCAATGACTCCTCGGACACTAGAACTCTGGAATTATGAACAACCAATTTTACTTAACGTTACCCAGTGACAGTTCCATGGAGGTGTTTCCCAATAACATTTTGTGCTGTTACACGGCCAGATTACCACAAGCCATCCAATTGGATCACGAAGCCCATTGGGAAGTGGCTTTAGTGGAAATGATTCACCTAAACAAATCAAAAACATCATCGAAAATCAAAACACTTTTACGGTAGAAGTTCATGACGAACAAGTGTAACAAGCCTTGGATGAACGTAGCAGTATAGCTGACTCTATGAAATCACAAGACCCCAAAACTAAACGAACCACTTATCTGTTGAAAATTCCTGTGGGCTATTATTTTAGTGGTCAACATTTGGTGAACACCATGGCTGACAGGTTCAATTTTATGTTTGGTAAAGTCTTGGAGAAAACCAGAAGAAGTGTCACGATCGATTACCACAAAATATCTCGTCGCGTACTCATCAAATTTTCTGAAGACAAAGTATTGGCCATTACATTTTGTCCTGAATTCTATGACATTTTGGGTGGAGACCCCAAGTTCATCAAGACTGCAAACGAAATACCAGCCGTGACCAGTAACTCAGATTTTGGGAGATATTTTCGATTCCCTGTAGAAATGAACCAAGGACTGAATTTGATGTTTATATACTCCGATGTGGTGGAGTACAACGTGGTGGGACACACCTCCGTACCGTCACTACGTGTCATTCCTTTCAAAGTGGATTCTGCCACGGTTGCTGACGAGGAAGGTGGAAACACCTATCACGTTCACCGCGAATTTGTACATCCTCACTATTTGCCCGTCAGTAAGTCTTATTTCGACACTGTCAACATTACTCTAAAAGGAGATCTGGGACAAAATATTTCATTCAGCAAAGGGAAAGTCACAGTGAAACTCCATTTTCGAAAACAATTACTCTAACTTTTTGTCAGTCATGTATCCTGTGTACCAAGGAGTCGCTCGACAGCGAGGACATGGTTTAGGTGATATGCTCAAATCAGCCTTTCGTACAGTGGCTCCCGTTTTGAAACCGATGGTGACACGGGGATTGCACGCATTAAAAGATGCCGCGTTGACGCACGGCAAAGAATTTCTCCAAAATGTCATCATTGACAAACAAAACCCCAAAGAAGCTTTCTTGAGAGCAGGCAAAAATGTCTTGCTTCAAACGGGCAAAGACATTTTGGGTCCGCGAGAAACTCCTATAAATGCCTTGGGCAATGCCGAGTCAGGCATTCCTGCTTCCCTGACGCCACAGCAAGGACAAGGCAGAAAAAGACGACGAAACCACCCCTTCAGAGGACTTCACACCCCTAGAGCTAGAAAGTCTAAGAAAAGAAAAACCATCCGAGAGTTAGACGTTTTTGATTATTAGAAAAAAGAAAATGATGCACCAAGAGCCTTGTGCTTGTTCCAAGTCGGAACTGGATCTGTTTGCTATGCCACCCACCATGATGACGATGCAAGAATCCCAATGGATCGAATTTCATCCCGTCTCCACTTTGACGGATTCAGCTCCCATCGAGTTTGAAATCAAAGGACAGCCAGAAGATTATCTGGATCTGAATAGCAGTTACTTGTACCTGAAACTGAAAGTGATCAAAACCGACAACACCAATCCAGGAGCTGATGCCAGAGTAGCTCCCGTCAACAATTTCATACATTCCTTGTTCAGCGAAGTGGATTTGTACTTGAATAACAAACTGGTCAGCAGCAGAATGGATACTTACCCTTACCGAGCGTACCTAGGAAATCTCTTGTCGTACGGAAAAGAGGCCAAGTACACTCATCTGGATGCTTGCGTGGTATGGAAACCTGACACCGCAGATGAAGACACGTTTAAAGACACAGCCCTGACAGCCGATGACAATCCTCGCAATGTGGGTTTTAACAATCGTCGAAGAAAAATCGTGCAAGGTCGTAGTTTAGAACTGATGGATCATTTGCATTTGGACATGTGGTTGCAAGACAAGTATTTGCTGAACGGAGTGGATATTCGCCTGAGACTCAATCGCAGCAGTGTCGCTTTCCATTTGATGGCTCATGCCAACGAGTACAAAACCATCATCCAAGAAGCCAGACTTTACGTGCGTCGCGTAGAAGTGTTACCTAAAGTGGGAAACGACATCAGTCACACATTGAGCAGATCGACCGCCAAGTATCCGATACGACGCGTAGAAGTGAAAACATTCACCATTGCTGCTGAACTCCGATCCAAGATCGAAGATCATCTGTTCCAAGGACAGTTACCCAAACGTTTAATCGTTGGCATCGTCAGTAATGCAGCCCTCAACGGAGCCCACGATCAAAATCCTTTTCAGTTTAAGCACTACGGAGTGTCCAAGATCGAAGTCAGTCGCGATGGCAAGACTTTGTGTACCAGACCCTTCGAACCTAACTTTGTCCAAAAGAATTACTTGAGATCGTACTTGTCCCTGTACGAAACTACGGGGCAACTAGGAACCAACGCCAGTCACGGTATTTCGCACGAAGATTATGTCGGAGGTTACACTTTGTGGGCCTTTGATTTCACTCCAGACCAAGGCAGCGACGAGGGACATTTCCACCCTATAAAATCCGCTCAACTGCGTGTGGAACTTCAGTTTGGAGAAGCTCTCACCGAGACGGTCAACGTCATCCTGTATGCTGAATTAGATAATACCGCAGAAATCAACAGTTTGAGAGAAGTCATTCTAGACTATTAGACACAATGGAAGACTCCTATCCCTCTTTAAACAGTAGAGAATCTTTGGACATGGAATGGGAGGATAGCGTGAAAGCAGAACCCCAAGACCAGGACAAAAAGGACGAGTTAGTCAAGTCCAGATGGCCAGAACAAGAACAACATTTAGCTTCCTGTTTTGCTAAACACCTAGCGGATACAATTACGGAACTGAGTAAGAGAGATTGCTATGGATGTCAAAACGATCATCCCATCATCGCAAACCTCAAGACCATCAAGCTTATGTCATCAACACGGACGAAAGCCATCTCCCAGGAACGCACTGGGTTGCCGTCTACTTCCCTCAAGAGAATTGTGTGGAATATTTTGATTCGTATGGATTACCCCCCTTCCCCTTGGAATACGATATCATTGACTTTATGAGAAGATATGCCCAGACGACACGATACAATAATGTGAAATTACAAGGCACACATTCCATGGTGTGTGGACAATATTGTGTGTATTTTCTTCATCAGCGCAGTCTTGGATATCCTTTAGAACATTTAGTGACTTGTTTTGATCGTCACTCTTCTAGAAACGATTTGAAAGCAGATCGATGGTTTTGTGACCATTATAGTTATCTTTTGTCTTTAGCTAGGAAACGTAGTGTACATCAATGGCCTTATCACTTCCATCAATGGAAATCTCACATGATTTCACAACGTTGTCAACCTTGTCAAAAATAATTTGCTTGATGTTATTGTTACTTGTTACTTGTTAGCTGAATAAAAAGTGTTGTGCTCTGAAACAAATGTGACTGTAGTTTGTTTTCAAAAAGCACTGTGAATATATGCTCTTTGACTTCTCTCTATCCCTCACCATGACATGAGCTATCATACCGTTCCGACACTAAAACCGAGTAGGGATGTTTTCTATCGCGTCCGCGTTTGAACCATATAAAGCGGGTTGTTCTCCGGTCTGACCATCCACTGTTGACTCGTCAACCTATGAATATGCCTCCCAGACTAGCCCAGCTGAACGAAGCTTACGTCAGTTTACATCGTGTCAGGCTAAACCTGATACCTAAACCTGAAGAGATAGAGAATGTCAGGATGTTATCCATAGCCCAAGACCTAATAGAAGAGGTCTTCAGAGAGGAAATTAAGAAAGGACAAGAAGAATGGACTGAGAAGTACAGACTTCAGAAGAAGCAGAGAGAAAAACAACAGCAGCAACAACAGCAGGAGCAGCAGCAGCAGCAAGAACCAGACAGAGGTTTTGTCGACTGCCGTGTGGACACCAAAGAATTCTTTTTCTCTTTCCGCAGAAGCAGACCGTATCGTATAGGAAAGCCTGCCGCCAGACGGGGACGCAATCTTAGACAGTAAAAAAGATTGCCATCACTCCCGTTAACAAAAAAAACAGCCCTTTTCAGGGCTACCCAATACTCTCGAAAAGAGATACTAATTCAATTTGACAAAACTTTTAAAATTTAAAAAAATAAATAGAAGTGTGTCTATAAGCACTTCGTTTCTTTTGTCAGTAAAAAAAAATCCACCCTTTGTTTTCTCTGTCTTGTCCAATCGTGCCTGTCTGTGTTTGTAAGTATAAAAGTAAAAAAGTCGACGTGAGTGCTTCTTTTAGGTCCGCGCGTTTGATGTGATGGTAAATTTGGGTGTCAAGGGATGTTTACCTTCACATCCGTGCTTCAAGTATATAAAGCGGCACGATTGTCAGTCTATCTACCATCGTTGACTCGTCAACAATAAAAATGAGTAGCAGACTACAAAAACTGTTGGAACTCCAAATGCACCTAGAGTATGCCAGGCGTCTTTTAGACGAACTGACTAGTGAGGCCATAGAGGAGAAAGACAGGATAGAAGAGGATTAGAAGAAAAAGAAAGAAATGGAGAAGGAAAAGATCCTGCCTCACCTCTTCATGAGACCTCGGTGTGAGGTGAAGCCAGAAATGAGGACACCTCTACAGACAGTACGACCACCTCAACCACAGCCACAACCAGTACAACGTGCAGAGGAGACAAGGAGGCCAGATCATCATCATCCCCGGATCTGGCACAGAAGACAGAGGGAACAACAAGTCTTCACTATTCCACAAACAGAGGAGTGGGATAGTGAAGCCACTCAAGCCCCGTCTGCTCTCCCAACCACTCGTGTCAATTGGAAGAATGACTGGAGCATACGTTGCGTGTGTGGTGCCAGGCCAGGAAGGTGTCACCATTAGCTAGGTGCATTTGAAGTTCTAAGAAAATACAGCCCTTCTCAGGGCTAGCCAGATCTCTAGAAAAGAGAGACTATTCAATTTGCCAATTCTTGTGAATGTAGAGTAGTGTGACTATAAACACTCACTCCTTTACTGTTGTGTGTGTGTGTGTGTGTGTGTGTGTGTGTGTGTGTGTGTGTGTTTGTGTGTGTTTGCATGCGCATTCGTTGGTGAGGATAGTAGATATGGGTGTATGTCTTTTGCTTTCTCGTTCGTTGGTGAGGATAGTAGATAGATGTATTTTTTCTTCTCACCCCGATTGTGTGGATAGTATATTTGTGTGTTTTATGCTTGCTCGTTCGTTGGTGAGGATAGTATATTTGTGTGTTTTGTGCGTTCTCCTTCGTTGGTGTGGATAGTATATTTGTGTTTTTTATGCTTGCTTGTTCGTTGGTGAGGATAGTATATAGGTGTGTTTTTTATGCTTTCTCGTCCGTTGGTGAGGATAGTAAATAGGTGTGTGTTTTTATGCTTGCTCGTTCGTTGGTGAGGATAGTATATAGGTGTGTGTTTTATGCTTGCTCGTTCGTTGGTGAGGATAGTAGATAGATGTGTTTTTTCTTCTCATCCCGATTGTGTGGATAGTATATTTGTGTGTTTTTTCTTCTCATCCCGATTGTGTGGATAGTATATTTGTGTGTTTTTTTCTTCTCATCTCGATTGTGTGGATAGTATATTTGTGTGTTTAATGCTTGCTCGTTCGTTGGTGAGGATAGTATATTTGTGTGTTTTATGCTTGCTTGTTCGTTGGTGAGGATAGTATATTTGTGTGTTTTGTGCGTTCTCCTTCGTTGGTGTGGATAGTATATTTGTGTTTTTTATGCTTTCTCGTTCGTTGGTGAGGATAGTAAATAGGTGTGTGTTTTTATGCTTGCTCGTTCGTTGGTGAGGATAGTATATAGGTGTGTGTTTTATGCTTGCTCGTTCGTTGGTGAGGATAGTCTATAGTATGTGAAGTGAGTGTAAGGGATGTTTTCGTTCATGTCCGTGCTCCACGGATATAAAGCAGAGCGCTCGTCATTCGCGCCATTCTACACAGAACATAAAAATGACTGGCAACATGGACTTGTTCAACAAATTGAAAGACAGTTGGTACTGGATGATGGATGGAGCCTACGTGCTGGAAAGGCTTGAAAAGGAATGGAGGTTCCCAGGTAGCCTAGACTTGGTGAACAGTCTGAAAGCAGCTAATTATGAACTACAATGGATTATAGAAGAGGAAGTGGAGAAGTTGAGAGGCTTCATCCATCCTAAATATGTAAGAGTGGGGACCTTGAAGCAGGTTCTTGATATTGTTATCAAAGTGAGATGTTTTTTGGAAGACATATTCCATTTAACTGAGTGGTCTTTTGTCAAACAATGCTTAGATAAGTTAAAGAAAGGAGAAGACATCATGATAAAGGTAATGAAAGAAGAAGTAAGGAAAATAAAAGAGACCTGGACAAAAGAAAGAAAAGACAAAGAAAACATCAAGAGAAAAAAAGAGTTTGAGAGACTAAACAGGAACTGGATGAAGGTACAGGAAAAGTTTAGAGCTCTGGGGCATCCTGACTGGATTCCTGACAAAGAAAAGAAGAAGAAGAAAGGAATTATTGAAAAAGTGAGAACATGGTGTAAGAAACGGAGACAATAGAAAAAGAAGACAGGCCCTTTTCAGGGCCACTTCATATGCCTCGAAAAGATATTAATTCCTTCTTGCCTAAACAAAAAAATTTAAAACCCTTACTCTACTAAAACGCGCCTGATTCGTGTTTGTCTATAGCAATGACACAGGTGGCCTGACGCCACAGTACTACCTTGCTACATTGTTGCCAATGACCAGTACCGTGACGTCACCCTACCTGTTCCATTCCTCTTGGCGCTATGCAGGCTCAGCGTGTGCTAATACAAAATTCCCATTGAGGGCCATAGTGGCCCAGGCTGATTTTTTGGGTCTATAAATCGGAGGGCCATAGTACCACAGGCTGATTTTCCTTCTTTGTCATGATGAGGGCCCTACTACCACTATTCACTGCTCTCGAGTTCTGATACCTCGAAACCTGTTAACTGTAAACGCCGAATAAGGATCGTATCCAAGGTTAAGATTTTTGTGCTTGAGATCCGTTTTATCATTGCTCATAAAAACGTTAACTGCCTCAAACAGCAGATTCATATTTAAGATTTTAGCTCTGACAATATATTTTACTTCATGTTGCATTTTTATTATTCATGTTAGATAAAAGTTTTGTGTATAATGTCGCTGAAAAAAATGATAAGTTTCAACGGCTTGCTGATCTTCGAGCTGATCTGGATAAAATTGAAGATTGCAATCGACTGACAACAACGCATCAGCATGTAAAACAATTACAATTTAATCTAAATACGTATTTGTTTCCTGTAGCTGATGATCAACTTGTCGATGAACCAGGTATTTTACCTCAGTACGAACAAATTTATGTTGCAGCGCAATCACTATATAATGTCAAATATCATCTTGCCAAAAGATAAAAAAAATTATTTTACTGTCAGAGAGCATCACATATTTTGGGAGATACTCAAGCCGTTTATGAGCATTCGACAACTTGAAGTTTATGGTCGTCAAAAATATAAAATTTAATTTTATTTTTGTAAAGAGTTTAAACTTTATGACAGATTTAACAGAAGATCGAAGACGACATCTGATATCGTTGTGCTGACCTATCAAACGCAGGTCTGTTCTGCTAAAATACGAGAAGACCTACGGCGATCTAATCAGATCACTAGCGATCTAACCAAAGATCTTTGATTTCACTAGTTGGAATCCAACTGTTAAAACTACCACCGTAACAACGCATTTAAAGAAACTTCGTTAACCATGTCTTTTTATCACTCATTCTATAACAAATATATCTTGTGTTGTTAGTTAAAGTTCCTGTTCATAGAAACTTCATATTACATCTTTTTTGTAAGATCTTTTAGCTTGTATGTTACAGGTATTGTCATTAGAACCTTGTCAACGACAAATACTTCCTACCACCAGTTCGTGGTAAAACCTTTTTCAAATGTCTTTTTTGTTAATGAAATTCTAACACGATCACCAACGTTAACATTATGTCTGCGATATATGTTCTAGTTTGCAAGAATCGAATTTTTATAGCGTCATTTGGTGATATTCCAATTGTTTTGTGTTTTGTTTTATTATAATACGATCTCATCCCTGGAAGATCATCAATATATCTGTTGGTGCTGTTTGCTGTACGATTAACTCGTTCGACAACGAAACTCTTTCCTTCGTTACCGGTAACATATTTTTATATTGTTTTATTTCAGAAACTGCTCGAACCGCTTATTAAAATACTTTGATTCATGGTCGGTCCAGATTTTATTTGGTTTTCACTCCATCTTGACAATAATATCTTCTAACGTATTTGTTGTCGTTGATCCAGTTTTATCAGAAACAGGAACACTAAACGCGTATTAGCTAAAGGCATTAATAACGTTAAACAAAGTATCTTTTGCTATAGTAGTACTGTTCATTGTTCTGCATATCTGCGAGATCTATTGCCCAGATATCATCAAGTTCGTTTGCGACGACCTTCAGTCGTAGAAACTTTTTTTGGAATGTGAAGCTCAAGCGCTAGCTGATTTGACGCAAGTTTCTGAGGCACTGTGGATGCTTGCATCAGAGTGTTTTGCATCCCAACGCCAAGATTATATTTTGCTCCAATGATACCTCCAATGATATCCGGTTTCATATCTCGTAGTTCGTCAAGCCTAACCTGCTCGTAACCTAGTTTATCGTTGACGTGATCACGGTAACAAATATCATGACGCATAACAATTACATCAACGGCATTGTAAGACTCTTGTCCTGGCGACGGATTATCGTTTTCATCGAGTTGCTGATCAAGTAGATTCCATGGTCCAATATATTTATTTCTTGACAATATCCGACGTCCCTTTGGTTTAGGTAATTTGCCAATAATTTTATGTATATCCAACCCTGATCCGATGACAGCTCTATGATTGCAATGCTGGCAATGAGCAACTATATTTTATTTTGTTCAAGGTATAGATCTTTGTTGAGATCTTTGCAATTGCATTTCATTTATTTTTAGTCGCTTTCTAAAATAATTTTATCGTCAGATTTTATTGTCGGAGTGCTAGCACTCTTGGTTTGTATTGCACAACCTCCAATGATTATATCTACTCTTTCTCTTACCACAGACATCACAGATATTTTTCAGCATTTTTCTGTTATTAGCGATTGTTTCTGTTGTTTCATTGATGTTATTATTTTTGTTTCTGCACTTGAGACAATATGTTGACATTTTTATACTTGATATCAGACAAAATTAATGTTAAGATCGTTTACGATCCATGTACCGCTTTTCTATCTTTGCTTATACTAGGAAAGTGGTCAAATTGTAAAAATAAAACTTTTAAAAGTTACCTGGTTCGCATCAGACCTGGACATTTGCAGGATAAAATTAACGCAATAATAACCACAAGCTGAAGTTCCAATCAGTTGAAGTTGATTAGAGTTATACTTTACTTTTTAAATTTTTTTTAAGGATGTATTGTGTGATAACATCACTCGGACAAAGACCAAACGAGTCAAAGTAGTTGTTGTAAAGAGCTACCCAGTGAGTTCCAGATCCGTCATTGAAATCTTGGATATTAATAGCACAGCTTTGATTAGTTTCTGGTGATCTATTTGCAAGTTCATCCTTGGAAAATACTCCGATAAATCTGTTGACATCATTAAATTTATCAGCAATTTCAAATTTGTTTAACGCGCGGGGCCAGCACTCGTTGACGATGTCATCGTCAGGTTCCCGGTAGTATCAGTCCTCGGCCCGAACTTTCACGAATCCGTCTTCGCATTGGACATACCTGCATTGGTCGTGCTTGCACGCCGCGTCCTATCCATAACAGGTTTGGTAATAAACTTCTTGCTATCCCTACCAGCAGCGGGCCTATAAACCCGCCCCTGACCGTGTTGCGGTTCGTTCTTGTGGTTCTTTATTTGTCATAGGAGTTTTCGTGCTCATGTTGTCGGCATTGTTTACAATCGTTGATCAGATAAAACTGAACTTTATATCGTCTCCTGATACAGCTGTTTTTGTTGCTCCTGATATTGCTCCTGACGCTGCAGCCATATCTAACGTTCCTAACACAGGCAATATCTTTGGCTATAGTGCTCGTGCTAAAGTAGCTATCGTTGTTCCGATTTATCCACCAGGGATCGCTTTCGATCTGGCAAATGCTGTTATTTGTGCCACTGACTCATCAAGTATAAAAGGTTTACCTTTTAATATTTTGTTTATTTGTCTTTGCGCCAGAAGTAATTCTGTGGTAACGTTGGAATGATTCTTATTCTGTATTTTGAAATCTTTTTTTCAAAGAACCCGCTTTCCGTTTAGCTAACGCCGGTGCTACGTTTTTGTATTTGTCCTTGTGACAGATTAATATCATGCAAAATATATTCCATTATTGATTTTATCAGATAATTTTATAATGTTTTGCACTCCATTGTATGCAATCGTAGTGCTTGGACAGTCATTCTACCTCGTACAGCGTCAAGTGTTATATATCTGTCAAATGTTAAAAGTCTATAAGCATAACGCTGATTAGCTGGTACAGGTCCTGGAGCCTATCTTAACATCCATCTTTCTTTGATGTCAGCTGTTGATCCAATAGCTCGTTCGCTCTGCTTACTAAGATCAAAATGAAATGTCTGGTAAAGAAATCGAAATTCTTCGACTGATATCTGAGATCCACTGTCAGCGTCCTGATATTTTTGCATCGCCTCCATCAGATACATACAAACACGAGATAATATTTTCTTAGCATTGTCAGCAAAATTACATTCGATCGCTCGTTCAGGATAGTGCTTCGAACTGATTCTAACAAATATTTCTTCTTGCGTCAATGTTTGCGTCTTGCGTCAATGTTATCTGAAACAATTGTTTTGCAGCTGATTATTACGTCGATCTTGTCGTTAAAAAATAACAAATACATGAAGCTGTAACTGTTCGCTAGGCGCTGTTGTTATCCACAATGTGTTATCAGCTGACTTTGGTACAGCTGTTTGATAAACCTTGTGCTGTTCGAAATATATTTTTCTGCTCTACGCGTCAACATTGTCTCAAACTCGATTAGTTTTGAGATGGATACGAAAACTCGTGGAATCCACAGCGCAAGCTTAGAAATCATACAATTAAAATTATTATTAATATCATTAGGGTCATCAGCATCAACAACACCAACAACGTTTCTCATCAAACAATCGCTTTGATCAGCCCTGTTAAGTATAAGTGTATATTTTATACCACGAAATACCTTGTTGTAGTAGCTACGAAAACCGAAAATTGTGCTCAATGGTAACATCATCGTAATTTGTTTTGATCCGTTTGTGAACGCTATTTGGTTAACGTAACCTTCATTATATGTTCGATTTCTAATATTTGTTATTCTATTTACTATTGTCAGCATTGCAACTCCATCAACGGCTGCGGCAGGTGGAGAAATTCCGAAAAAGTACAAACTTTAGACGGTAAGGACCTTACAGCATCTGCATCTGCAGCTACTTCTGGTGCAACGATTCCAAGAGATTCAAAGTTAGCAATAAAAACTTTCTTGTTAAACTTAAATTAGAAGAAGCAACGGCTCCAGCATTAATTACAGCAAAATAGTGAACTTATTTGAAGTAACATTTCCGTTTCCAGTATCTTTGAACCACATCATATTTTTTGCAACTGATCTCAAGTAATCATTGCTAAACAATACCACGTTTAAGACTGTGCTTGCAATTGGTAGGTGCATAGAAATGTCTTCAAATGTTTGATTGGCGAGTTGATGTCTGGCACTTTTGAACAAACTCCAACCACTGTTCACGAGTGCAACTTGAGTACCAATATTAAAATCAGCATTACTATTTGTGTTGACACTACCTCGTACTTCAAGTACTGCTTTGTGCAGCAGGAAAAATACATCTTCGTCTCGAGTATTCAATGTTCTGATGCCCATCTTGTTAGGATCATTAGAGTTCTCGTCGAGACATTCATTATACTCGAACTCCGTTGTAGAGTCGTCTACAATTATCTCATCGGCAAGGTCCAGATAATTTTTTGGAGACATTTTTATTATAATCGTCAGATAAAATCGTGAATAGTTTACAATAACCTAGAATGCAAGAACATCAAGTTTTGGTCTAGCTCGTTTTACGAGTTTTCTAACAATCTCCTCGCCAGCCGGAGACCTATTTTTTTTTTTTTTTGTCTGTCGTTGTTATTATTGCACGTTCTCTTTCTGATGATAGAGCTATTTAAGAAATAACATGTTTTATATCCGAGCCACTTGGCACTCCACCTTTAATTTTGTCAGCGATATTTTGTCCGACAGCTGTTCATTCTGCAGATGCGGCTCCTGTTGCAAAAGCCGTTGAAGCATCTAATTCGATTGAAGATATATTTCCAATTAGCTTTGAGAAAATATTCCCGAAAAAAAACCACCTACGATTTTTCTGTGATAACTTTTTTTGTTGTTTCATATTGTTTATACAAATTGTACTTTGGTCAGCTAGCTGACTGTGGTTAGTTAACTACTTATGGTGAGCTAGCTCTGGTCGGTTTAACCGACTAACTGCAGATGGAAATAGTAAGTCACCATTTCGTTGTTAAGATCAATTTGACGACCTGATTGATCGCCAAGTGTCATTCGGATAGTATATTACATATCTCGGATTTACTTGCATCAGCGAACCAGGTGAAACATCAGGACTAAACGAATAAATTTTTTACCCTTGGCTACCTTGTGCTGTGTATGATACAGTTGCAATCGAACAGTTTATCAGGATTGTGTTCAGATCTGTGATGTTGACGGCTGATTCACTGTCATATGATATTGTCGCAAGGGATGTGCTTTGCTGATTTGATCCATATTGTTGTTTATTAAATCCTAACAATGATCCGATTGTGTTTTATCTGCCAAGTTCTACAAACAATTTGGGTTTTAATGTTTTTCTTGCTCGTAACGTGTTATAGTTATCAGATGATATACAACTGATGCCAGGGGTAATAAGATACTTTATTGTTTTGTTGTTATCTGTGACGTTGTAGGCTCCTTGTGGTATCTTAACATATTTCCACTGCATGATGCCATTGGTTTTCACCACGAACGTAAAATCGTCATTGACGTTAGTTTTAACAATTGCCATAGAGTGCCAGACAGTAGCAGATACTAATCCGATCTCGTACTGATCAATTCCAAGTTCAATAACAGGGTTATAAAAAACAAAAAAGTTTGAGCTGTTCGATGGTTTCTAAGACGAATCAAGTAGCAGCGTCATCGACGACAATTTTTATTTCTGTTCGTTAGCGAATTAATTCGCCGCAAATCAAGTCGTTGTGTAACACATAATACTAGTCAGTCGTTAAAGATCCGTTGATCTTAGATGATCAAGTATTTTAAATATTTTTCATGGTCAATTTCTGTGCTCGTGTTTCCAGCTTCCTTCGATGAATTTAGCAGCATCAGTCGATCAATAATATAAGCGGCCGAGTTAAAGATCTTTAATCCTTTACCTGATGTTTCTTCCATAGTATCATATTCAGAATCCGTTTAAAATTGTTTATCAAATTCTATAATCCGTTGCTTGTTTTTTTTATTTTATTTAACTCCACATCAGCTATTTCTTTCGCCATTGTTTAAAATTATTATGCAGCTGTGAAAACTTTTTCATAACCTAAAACTCTATCAAAAACTTCAAAATATATCTTAGCAATAACACCTTGTCGGACTATCTTATAATATTTTTCATCATCATCAATTTCCGTTGCAGTATCTAAACCATTTCCAGCCTCATCTGCTTTTTGTATTATATTATTCATATTTTTAAAAAAGCAATCTTCTTCATTTTTAGTCCATAATCTTATATTTCCTGGTTTTTAAACTTGACATATCGTTTTTTTCAAGCTCGAAGATAAAATATTCTGAAACAAATTTTCTGTGAATAGCGTTTTTATAATTTTTTATCATTCATTCCTTGGTTACTTCCTATCATTTGTCTTTCTCGTTGTTTTCTCATTTGCTTATTAAATAACAAATCTTTTCCTTTCATTTTTTTTCTTCTAAAAACACACCTTGTCGTCACCAATTCACTCAACAATATCTTCAGCGACGTTTCATTGTCCTTCCTCGAGTAATCCTGACAAACCTTTCTCTTTTAGGTTTTTTATATCCTCAGGGGATACTTTATCAACACGTGGCTGCTTGCCAAGTACAGACTCTGTGATAGGCTTAAATAGTCTAGCAATTTCTTTTGCTGTTTGTTGTTGTCCAGCACGTTCTTGCTCAACCTTTTTCTTAAACGCAGCTCTTGTAGCCACATATTGCTTTAGAAGATTTATCCGCGCCTTTTCCATTATTGTGAATAACACACATTAATATTTATACTTCTTTACAGTCTTAGAACCTGTCAATTTTGACAATGAAAAATAAGATTTGATCTTGTCCATTTCAATATTGCTCAACGGAATATCGAGATACAATAATCTTATGTTTATCCGAGTCTAGCGCGGCAACAGGAACAATTTCTTCGGGTGTCCTTATAAGAAATATATCTTCACCAGCACCGAGTTCATTTTTTAGGTTTTCGTTGTACTCTTTCATATTTGTCCTGCTGAGGAATGATCGTGTAGATATACACCCAATCGTAATTGAATATGCCGTTGAGTAGCTAGTTCACTGACAAGTTTGTTTTGCCAGATCCAGTACGTCCAACTGTTAGCTAATGTCAATCTTGTAACTCAAAATTGTGTTTATTTTTTATTACTCGTTCTGTGTCAAAGTTTATTATGCTCATCATATAACATTTGCACAAAATTGTATCGGCAACAATTACAATAACATAAGCTACTACACCAAATTTGGTACATTAGTGAGTAGTTCAGCTGCTGAAACAACAGCAACTACAACAGATGTTGATCTAACAAATTATCTCAAGACATCCGGTGACATAATGACCGGCAACCTTATCATGTGAGAACAACGAGTGTTTGATGTAGAAAAAAAAACAACATATCATCCTGTCAACGTCAGTAACACACAATTCGTTAGTTTTAATCAACTAACCACAGCTATATGTAAAAAAACTTTCACTTGCCGGCTGCATAATGACCGGCAACATCAACATGAACAACAACATCATAACTAGTCTATCCACATCATATGCGCTAAACGACGCTGATATCACACAGGTGGTAAGCTATAATCAACTAAAGACGGTGGCAAATTTAAAAATATATAAATCGGGTGATTTTGTACCCGGTACTATTTCATTTATCAACTGTGGTAAGATAACAGGACTACCAACAGAATTTCCTTCGAGTGGAGAATCAGATGCAATATCTTATGAGCAGCTGAAAGGATCATTGACAGCGTACTTAAAATTTGCCGAAGGATCAATAACTGGTTCGTTAGACATGGGTGGAAAGGTGATATACAACACACAAGTTGACAATTCTCTGTTGTCCAATGACAGCTGAGTAGCAAACATAAACGTTTGTCAGACACAATTTTGTTATAAAATCCTGTGACACTATGACAGGTAATCTTGACATGGGCGTCGATAAGATAACATCAAAAGCGTTTCTAGCAACAACATCTGATCTGACAAACAAGAACTACGCCGATGATATGATCACTGGTTATACCGCAATACGAGTAGCAACATCCGGAGACACAGTGACAGGCGCGCTAAGAATGGGATCAAATAAACGACATATTAACCAGTATCTCCATTTGATCTAACAAATAAATCTTACGTCGACGTAGCAGCAAATAATGCTGTTCCTGTTTCAGGTACATCAGCTGATAGTCTTTACGTTAAGCGAACCGGAGGAATAATCACAGGAGCTATTGATATGGGCCTCAACAAGATAACATCAACATATGTTCATGCTGCTGTATCAGATATTGTAAATGAACTGTACGTAGATAGTGTTGTTGTTGGCAGCACAAAACGAGCTCACAGTATCGTTGATTATACTCCACATTTAGTTGATTCGACAGATAATCGTTGGGGATTACAGCGACAGCGTCAACACAGTACCCTGTGAATAATCCAAATAATGCTTTTTCGTTTAACAGCGCTATATCAGGGGGTCTCCATTGGACAACATATGGAGAAACAAGCACTGTTTGGATAAAACTACAATCTTCAGCAGTTGTTGGAATTTGGAAGTTTCATTTACGAGGACGATTAAATGCCGATGTCATAAGCGTATACAACTAGAGATTAGAGGGATCAACAGATAATACCACATGGACATCTCTGTACAGCGCAACTGGTGTTTATATTTTTCAGCGAGTCAACAGTTTACTATCGCTGATGCTAACACGGTTAACAAGTACATTTACTTTCGGATATACGTAGAAAGTCCTTACCTGGGTTTGACAATGTTTCAGTTGGATGCAACTGATGATATAGTGTAGATGTAATTTATACTGTCTGTTGATCCTCCGTCGACCAGAGTCGCAAAAGAGTTTACAACACCATATTTGATCCTGAAACAAAAATAAAAATAACTGACGTTGATCAGCTCGACCCCGCTCAGAGTTGCTGCAATGCGAAGTCCACAGGTGTAAAGGCTATACAAGACTTTGATATTATTAGCAAGTATTGTCATCCTAACGATTGCAAGGAACAGCGATTACGAATTGAGTCGCCGTTGACAAATACTCTGCTTGAGATTAACAAGAACAAAATCTATGACAGTCAAGAGATCTAATCTCGTAAAAACAAACTCTCACGGTGGTAAGAAACAAGAACAAGATCGAATAAAAAGTTTATGATAAACTTGACGAACTAGCTGAAATACAAAATAGACTTTCAAAAAATCGCAGGATAACAGATAGTTTTGCTAAATGTAGACTATTTTTTCCTGAGCTAGGTATGGACCATCCTGATATAAAAACGTTATTCGAGGTAGCAGGTTATAGTGATGACTCCAATCCGTTAGTGACAGCATATCTGATATTAGTAGATACTCTGACAAACGGATTATAAAACGAGATCTATTTTTATTTATCAAACACTCGATGACATAACAAGTATTAGTATTACTATTAAACCTGTTGATTATGATATATTTGATCATGATCTTGACAAAAGTTTTATTAAAAATCTAAAAAGGAAGCTGGAAAGCAACTGACAGAACCAAAATATAAAACTATATAAGATTTGATTGTTTGGTATCTAAACTTGCCCGTAGATTACATAAATTTGGACACTAATAAACATGGACTTTTGTCTTTTGCAACAGCATATGCAATAATTGCACAACATATGGTACATAATAATATTAAATTTAAATATCTAATACTAGTGTTAGGTTATATTGATTATATAAGATATCTTTACCAGAATAACGTGAACGATGTCACCGAAATGCTAAGGATTTTTGAACCTCCACTTACTGTGATCCATAGAAAATTTTTTGATGAAGTTAGGTATAGAGATACATCATGTGAGGTATATGATGAATATAAAAATTGTCTTGCTGATCCTGTTAATAGTAAACTTCGTAATCTGGTTAATAAAACTGTTGCTGAGAAAACGTTTTCTTTTGAGCTTTAAAATTTGTTAGCGAAGATTTATAATGACTAAAAAAGATGTGATCGACTTCATCCACATATCATCGAGTCTCTCAGACAACCACAGCAACGAGCTGATCAAATATTACAGGTACTATGGTAGAAAACGTCATTGTATCAGACGCGCCGGAAAATATTACAGCAGAGTCATAAGCGTGGTAATCCATGTCCCGATCGTGATAACAACAGCAGGAATAGCATCACCCCGAGGAACAGCAAATCCATCATTACTGATAGTGTCAGGACCAGGTATTACATTATCAGCGATAAACACCAAAAAAAAAAAGAATAACAGAACTAAAATATGAGAACAAGAACGTGTCTTGCAAAATAGCAACAGCCATTTATATTACAATATTGAATAAACTTCGAGCTTATCTCAGAAGTGAAACGTTCGTCATGCTAGCTCTGATACAAGAACTACGAGTCAAAGACGATTTACTTCTTGATATGATACCAAATAAGGCTTTGATATATGAGAAACAATATTCGGTCAGTTTTGTGTGAAATATGAAATACAATGAAAGATATTGCAATTTAAGATACCACGCTATATAATCTTCATGAAAGAAAACATAAGTGTCACTTGGTGGTGATATTTTATGAAAAGGATGGTGTGTGCTTTTTATTAACAGTGTACGAACATGTGCTCTCTCACCTCTCTCTATTCTCTGGGTCATGTTTTAGTTAGAATTGAAATGGAAGGGGAATTAAGACTTTTGACTTGCAATTTGGGGAAAAATGTATCAGTCTGTTTATCTTGTGTCTTGATTTTTTAAACTTTAGTCAAAATACCCCTACACGCAGACACTAACACCATAGAATGATGGGTAGAGGAGATTTGAACAGTGTGTGTAAGGGGTCTTGGGATGTTGGATGGTCTAGTGGTGTGATGGATAGTATTTTGTGTGGTGTAAGGGGTAGTATATTTTGTGAGATTTCATCTGCTTTTATTACACTCTAAGCTAACACGGGACGTTTTGTGGGATAGTGTATTTAAGGATTATTGAATGGTATAGTTGATGTGACTGATAGTATTTTTTTGTAATGTAAGGGATAGTATATTTTGTGACGTTTCATCTCCTTCTCTTACATTCTAAGCGACCACAGGGCATTTTAGACGGTATGATATGCTGGATGATATAGTTGGTGTGATGGGTAGTCATTTTTTTTGGTGTAAGGGATAGATATTGTGTGAGATTTCATCTTCTTCGTTTATATTCTTATCTTACACAAAGGACTTTTTTGGAGAATGTGTGTGGCGGTAGATGGTGTAGATGATGTAATGGATAGTATTTTATTGGATGTTGGATGGTATATAGGCTGTGGGAGGGTATGTTGTGTTTGCTTTCATCTGTTTCTCTTTCACTCTAAGCTAACACAAGGTGTTGTGTTTGTGTGTTTGTGTTTACGTGTGTGTGTGTAAGAAGTGTAGGATTGTATAGATGATGTTTTGGATATAATATTTATGAGATTTCTTTTCTTTCTCTTACATTCTAAGCTAACCCATGGCGTTTTGGATAGAGTGTAAAATGGGATGTTGGATAGTATACAAGGTGTTTGTATGTGTGTGTATGTGTGTGTGTGTGTGTGTGTGTGTGTGTGTGTGTGTGTGTGTGTGTGTGTGTGTGTGTGTGTGTGTGTGTGTGTGTGTGTGTGTGTGTGTAAGTCTTTCTTTGTCCCTATAAAACTCCCTTTGTCCCTATAAAATTCATTTAACCTACCTACCTACAGTAGTAGCTCGTATTGAGGTCATCCACTTGGAACACTGTTTGGTTTTGAAGCATTAAGTAGATACAAAGGTTTTTCCATATGAATTTTCACAAGTTGCGGCTATAGGTTTTTCCATAAGTTTTTACAACAAATTATGGCTAAAAATAGATATGTTTTTTATAGGAATTTCCACAAGTTGTAACAATAAAAAGATACTGGGTTTTTCCATAGGATCGTATTGTTTAGCAAACATTATGGCTAAAATAGATACTATTATTTTGCAAAGGAATTTTCCACAAATTATGGCTAAAATAGATACTAGGTTTTCCATAGGAGTTTGCGTCAAGATGAGGCTATAAATAGATATAGAGGCTATAAATAGATACCTGCACTTTTATAATTCTCATTTTCCAGGGATGTTTTCATTCACAACGCTTTATGCAGTCTGACTACCCATCGTTGACGTGTCGACTACAAAGAAATGAGCTGCATAAATGATCTGAGAGATGCTTGGTATTGTATGGTGCAGGTGAAGTGTGTAGTAGAGAAGATAGCAACCTATTGGAAATATCCAGCTACTCTACAGTGCGTGAAAAGATGAGTGTCAACTGTTCAAGAAGCCAGGGAGTTGATGAAAGAGGTATTGTTGGAAGAAGAAGATAAAAGGATTGATAGCTTATGAACACTGCAGAGTGGGTTTGTTGAAAAAAGCTTTGGATTTGATGGTGGTGATAAAAGATGTCTTAGAAAAGATTGAGTCCTGCGTCTATTGGCCTTATCCACCCTTAAGTTGCGTAAAAAGAGGGACCCACTGCCTTAATATGTGCTGACAATCCTGTGAGCAATGTCATGAAAGAAGAAGCGGAAGAGACCAAGACTACTTAGGCCAAGGAGGGAAAAGAAAAGGAAAATAAGAAGAAACGGGAATAAATTCAAAAGACCGACTAACACCGCAACATGTTTCTAAGCTTCCGTATGAGATTCGTCAGATCATTTATCGTGCGTAAGTATCTAAGATGGTGGCGAAAAAGAAGTAACAAGTGTGTACAGAAGATTCAAAGGAAAGTAAATCAAAGGATACATAGTTTCCTTGCCTATTATATTAATAGACTAGCTAGTGTTAAACTAAAGTAGCAGAAAAAATGAAACCAACTAGCTTAGCAAAATTCAACAAATAATTTATTTCCTAGAATACAAAGTGAAAACTTAAAATGAATTTACAGTATTGTCAATTAAATCCTAAATAATTCTAAAAGTTCTATCAGAATTCCAAAAGTATAGAGTATTTGAATGAATTTCTTGTCTTGAATATACAAATGTACCAACAGCTTTGAATATGAAAATGTGCTAATAGTCTTGATGTATCACAATGATATATTCCAGAAGGTCTTTGAACGAATGCAATAAAAATAAAAAAATTTAATTTTAGTCCAATAGTTAATCAGCATTATGCAATTCAAATAAATAATTTTAATAAATAATTCCTCTCAAATTATACATGTAACTGAACAAACTAATACTGATTCCACATAGACTGATGTTAAGATGAGAATGAATATGTTTGATGTAAACAACCTTATACATCCCCACTAGCCTTATATCGCAATAACCTTTTCAGAAAACAAATCCATCATCTTAATAGAAAATTATCCCTAACTGTAAATAAATTCATTTCTAGAATCTCCTAAGGTCATAATCATGAGTGGGTCTTGAATTCAAACCCTCATAAACAACTGACAAGACCAGACTAACCCTTGAACTCAAACTCATGTAAAACAACTTACTTTATAGCTACTAACAAGACAAAGAGCAGACATGCCCCATAACTCTATTCTCCATCATGGACAAATGTCAAGGACACAAAATAAAATATACATCAGGCTAGTAAATTGCAGACCTCAGGGTCAATTCAACCTCTTCTTATATTTATCAACAACCTCTCTAATAACAGTACAATGTCTTTCACATATCTGCCAGAGAGTGCTGGATTTCTTTTGAAGCTGAAAAATGTTTTTTGGTCTCAAGGGGACCGGTTCTCGTTATCCACAAAAGCAATGTCGTCCAATTGAGAAGAATCTACCTTTTCATATAAGCCTAACAAATAAGCAATGATTGGAAATTCAAAACTAAATAAAAGAAAACAACTTTTCTGTTTTCTTCAAAGCATTTCATCCATTTACAAAGAAAGAAACAGTTGGTTGACTTAGCATTGCCAAATACCATCACCATACACAAATGTGCGAACTCTCATATAATCACGCACAGTGATATTGAATAAGCACATACATCAAGTTTCTGTCTTTAAAATCAATTGGATGGCAAAATATATGCTTAATAAGACATGCAGTCATCGCTGCTCTGAGTAGTTCAATAGGGGTTTGGGGGTGATGCAAATATCATTAGTGTTTGTAGCACTCACAAGAGACTGCTGTATTCACTTAGCAAAAATATAAGGTCAGAACGGAGTTGTTCCTGATGACCATAGTGTTAGCAATGTCAGAATTGCATTTGGTGCAGTTTGATCAGATGATTTGCTTCTGTCTATTGAAAAATGAATATACATAACATTTGAGAGGAAGCATAATTTCAAATTTAATGGAGGATTTACTGGTAATACAGTAGTAATAAACAAATCTGTCCATTACCGGTATTTAACACTTTATCAACACAAATCCTCAATCGAAACACGAGAGTGTCATTATTATTGTTTTTCAGTCAGTCTATTTCGTAGCCAAACTCATTTTAAACACACATTTCAAATAATAGTATTTTAACAAGCTTTAAGATAATGAATAATAACAACAAAGAAAACTAATCTGAGTGTTTAATTCAGTCTGTTGAATATGTTACATACCAGTCTATCTATCTATCTATCTATCTATCTATCTATCTATCTATCTATCTATCCATCCATCCATCCATCCATCCATCCATCCATCCCTCCATCCATCCCTCCCTTCCTCCCTCCCTCCCTTCCTCCCTCCCTGCCTCCCTCCCTCCCTCCCTTCCAGTGGTACTTCTATTTTGACAGATGTCGTACACTCCAGAATGACATCTATCTATCTATCTACATATATATAGTTTTCATCGTGGGTGTAGGAATGTGTGTACTACTCGTTTTCCAATTAGGGTACTTAACTTTGTATATTAGCTTTCATTTACCTTAATGTAACATTCACCTGTGGCCTAAATGGTTAGGTTGTTGTCATACATTGCGAATAAGAGACACTGCATGTTTGAACCACCATTGGGAGAAATTTTGTTTTATCGAGGAGACTGTCAAGTTTAGATTGAATTGCATATATTGCTACGTATATGTAATTAAATTGCTTTTTGTGTTAGTTTTTTTTTTTAAAATTAATTTTATTTTTGTTTCATTACATTTTATTGTAATGATAATTTTCATTGGATTTGAATATCTTTCTCGGAAAATTGGCTTTACCCGATTAGATTATAACGATTTCTTCAACACTATTTTTAGCTCACTCTGGTTCAAAGATCTTGTAAAGATCAAGATAAAACGATTGGCTATTACCAAAGTCATTTTCTGATTGCGTTATGGCTCTAATTTGTAAACAACGTTTTTTTATTGCATCTTATAGTAAGATTAGCTAAGTCCTTTAAGGCGTGCGTGCAAATTATCAGTTTTTTCAATGCGATGTTCAAATTAGTGGCCACGTAAGCCATCACGTGAGTCACCATGTGATCTAAAATCGAGGCTTTAAACAGTAATTTTGTTAGTAGATTGATCAGTCGTAATTTTTGCACCTCAGAGCTCAAGGTGTTTTATTGTTGAATCGAGATTGTTTTGAAGTTCATCCATTTTTTGGGATTTAATAATTCATATTCCCATACAAATTTGATAATTGTTATACACATACCAAATGTGTTTATGATATACATACAACTGAGTAAATTTTTTACCTGACAATAAAGTATTGCTTCAAATCAATGTTAAATAAAAATACATATATGCTAACTGGGAAACATGACTTTCAAAGAGGACAATAGAAGCTATACATTGTAACCAATTTTTACTGAGCAAATAGATTATAATTATATTATAATTGCAAGTTAGTAAAATTGCTTACTCATCTAACTTCAATTATGTTTATTTTTTTTTTTTACTTTCTGAAAGTTCACTATAAAATGGCACTTGAAAAGATTTATAAACTTGTTTTAAACAATCCGTTCCATGTACATGAGAGCAAATGAACAAGTGTCTTCAGATCATACTGTTTGTCCTAACTTCTTTGTTGCCAACAAAACACTACAATAACAATTCATAGAAAACACACAGAAGAACTGGAGTCAACAAGTCGATGAACTAAACCCTTCTCTAAAACCGAATCGACATAGCCAACTTTTGAGTGCATATACTTTTAGAAAGAAGGGTTTTCTTAACGTAACCACAAACTTTATAGCTTCGTTACAACAGTCCATTGATATAATGCAAATGTAAGGTTTTATTTGTTTACGTACTTGTAGTAACATTAGGCAATGATAAATAGTATTTACTTTCCTGCCTTTTATTTCATATTTTCAAAACAAAAAAAAAGAAAACAAAAAAAGAAAAAAAAAAGAGAGAAGTCAGAAAACAACTTTGACCTTACAGCGCTTCTCAAATTCCACATCAGAGCATTGTCCCATAGATTTCTAATCTACATAATTACATTTTAAAGCTAAATCTTAAATAACATAATATTTAGACTTTGCTATCTATGAACTGAAAATATATTTGCCCAATGGTTTGTGAAAAGCATCTAATAAAGTAATATTTCAAAAACAAATAATGTCCACCATTATTTCCCGCGACAGGTTCACTTGCAGTTTTGAACTGATTTTTGGAAGAAAATAAGGTACACGTGGTAGTTAAAATGTTCAAATCATGGATTCTATCCTTAAAACACAAATTGCTGCTGTATTTACATACCTTTAAGTTTCGAAACACAAGTTTGTATGTTTTTATCATCAAAGTATAACATGCGAAAATCCTTCACTGATAGTTGCTAACTTACTCTGAAAAGAGTTGATTGTCAATCAGCTCTCAAAGAACACATGCTTGGGAATGTGCAGGACTTTGTTTGATGGTGCAGTTAGTATCAACACCAGCTATTTGATGGGTTGATGCCTATATTTTGCCTTGAGCTACAACACAACACCGGAAGTAACCTGGCAATGGCAAGAGAGCATCTCAAAACATATGGTCAATGTGCATCTAAAAATCACAGGGCGAAGTCATTCTCAATTTCCTAACAGAAGAAGGCGAAGCTTACATTTTTTTTTCAATGTGACTTGGATGCCCACTTCACCTGGGCATTATGAGGTTAAGTAACACTTGAGTTTTACAAGGGTGACTTGGATGCCCACTTCACCTGGGCATTATGAGGTTAAGTAACACTTGAGTTTTACAAGGTCCTAAAGGGCCAATGAAAAGTGTACTGATAGAATTTGGCATTGCTGGATGATGTCTAAATGTGTGCCATTTTCATGTTGCTGAAAAGTCAGTTACTTCCATTTTTGATGCAGACATTACGGTAACAGTATGAATTCATATTAAGCTTGATGTATAACTGTCAGAGACCATTAACCCTACTATACTAATATATCAAGCAATAACAGACATGCAACAACAGGTGTATGTGTACGTTATCAAAAATGCAAATTTAAGAGAACTCGCACATAAATTGTTGATAGGTAGTAAAGTATGATGAAATCACACATACTATGAGAACTGCTATTTACTGCAGTTTGACCACGAGGTATGCTTGTCTCTATAGAAAAATGAATATTCATCACCTTGGGGATAATGAGAGGAGGGGCATAATATTTTTAAGTTTAACGAGGGCTTTGCAGGTATTACAGGAGTAACAAATTGCTTCTGTCCAGTTCAGGTGTTAATGGTTTATCAACACAAACTGTGCAAACATGAGAGTCTGATTATTATTGTCTTTCATTCAATCTATTTCATGGCTAAATTCATCCTGAAAAACATGGGTCAGTTAATAATAGCAATTTAGTAAGATAATGAATAATAATAATAAAATAGAACTAATCTGAATGTTCAAATCAACATGTCGAATATATTGCATACAGGTGATGTCATACACTAGAATGACTTGTGGTGATAAGCTGTTTTGCAGTATGTGCAAACAATTAAAAATCCCACCCTTGCCACTGTGCTTCACAGCGTAAATTTATGTCAATCTGGTGTTATGAAATTTATTTTTGCTGGGCTTATAGTTTCCTGAATCACCTCATAAATTGATCACACCTGAACACTATTCCGACTACGTTTTGTTGGATTACGATTCTAACACAAATACTAACTTACCTAATATGGCTCCCTGAAATGCCTCTGTCCAAGTGTTACTACTGGGTTTGATTATATCTGCAGTGAGAAAACTTGAAGTGAATCATGGAAAAAAAGGCAAACATGTCAGCTCCAGTGACGTTGACCTTTGACGTCGTGGCTTCAGAAACAATAGGATCTTTGTTCATGTACAAGTATAATGAAGCAATGAAGTTTAATAAAAGTTAACCCAAGGAAGCCTGACGTATTATGTAGAAAGAAAAATGAAATTTTCTGCAAAGGTTTATATTAAATAAACAGAAAGACCACAGCAAACTAAAATGTTATGGAAACCAATCTATGTGTGGCCATCTATCCAGACATACATTGGTATAGCTATATCTCCTGCAGCTTTGGTCAGAGGAATGCTTCAAAACAAGATAGATCTGAATAATTCAGAACAGTTGTTTGGAAGCATTTGTCACATCTCTTCACAGTACGAGGTACATTAATTTTTCAGATATCAAACTTCTGAGGAGTGAAAAACACAATTAAAAAGAAAAGAAAGATGGCATGATACAGAAGCTTAGCATGGTTTCAGCAACTTTTCACAGATTTTCCAAAGTTTGAAGAATAATATTTAGATGGAACCTTTCTTTCATTTAATTGAATCATTCAACACCAATTTGTTTTCGTAAAGAGAAAGAATGACCTAAGTACAAGATTTACTTCGCAACCAGCATCTAAAGAGAGGTAAACAAAATGCTGGAATGAACTGAAGGCGGCATGCTATAGCAATCACAAAGAAGATCCACAAAGCCTATTGGAACTATTGGCAAGCTTTCTAACATACACAAGATGGTCATGCTCAAGACGGTAGTAAGATGTCACTGATCTGTAAAGGCCAGCACCTTAGACCACTTGGCCATCAAGGACCCCAGATCTGAGTGCATTTAATACCATTTTCAGCACATGATAAACTATGAATAGTGGCCAGCATATCTGGTAGAGAAAGATCCTGGCAAAAACCATATGAAGAACCGCCTACCTATGGAAAGCTACTGGCAAACTTTCTCACATTCCCATATTGGTCAAGACTGAGACTCAAACCTATAGCAACACTTGTGAGATGTCAGTGATCTGTAATGGTTAGTGCTATAGACCAACTGGCCACCTCAGAATTTAATTTCTGAAGCAGGGAAGTCACTATAAGACTATTTGTTTTGAATCCATTTGTTTCATCAATTAAGTGGAACATCTATATGATAACCATTTATTAGCTGGAAATCATTTATAACAATTTAATGATATGTGAAGACACCGTGCTTGCATTTTTGCTACATTTAATCACAGTATACATATAAGTACATTTCTGAGAAACAATGATATATTAAAGAAGCCAAAGTTCTATAATACTGTGATTGACAGCTTGTGCATGCATATTTACCTTCCTGAAGATGTGTTTGTTGAGTTTTAATATTTGCACCGTGTGTTCCAAAACAAATATGCCAACATATTATAAAGCAGAAGCAAACATTAATATCCCATTTTTATTTTGAAATCATTATGATAAACTTATATTATTAGAAATTAATTTTAAGCCTTTATCCATATATATAAATGACAAACTAGTTTAGAGTCATGAAAGCATACCTACCTTCTAGACATTTAATGCAGCTGCACCTGTATCTTCGTAGATATTCTAAACAGAGGTCATATTGGCAACCCTGTCTGCATTCTGATACAAATTTCCTTGATTTGGGTTTTTCAGTGGAAGGTCTGCATTTTCGTACACATCTCCTGCAAATATTTACATCATTCATTTTCATGGACAATTGCTCAGATCATGTTCTTGGCAGGATCTGAACTCTCTCACTTGAAAATCCAAATCCAGCAGGTTGATCAATAACCCAATACTGCTACTCTCTTTAACACAATTCAATACAAATATATTTACAAAATGGTTCAGCACACTAAGATATTTAAGTGATTATAACAAAAGATGAGGAATTATTCAGAAAGTTCATGTAATAGACTCAGTTTTTTGGGCAAATTCGTTCAGTGTTGAAGGAATACATTGCATCATTATACATCTAAGTGTGTTGGTACAGTTTTATTTAGAGGTGCATAATAATTTAATTGACAATAATAACATAGTCCATAAAGTGAAAATAAATGTGCATCAGTTCATAAAAGAAGATCATTAAATAATGGTTTTTCTTTATCTTGTAATATATGAGCAGGAAAATCCCAACCAAAAGTTTATTTTCCAAGATTGGTCTTAATAAGAGCCTGAAAGCTGATTCATCTGATTTTGTTTTAGCTTGTTTTCTTTCTTCTGAGGAACATATCCCAAACTAATATAAATAAACAATTATTTTAAGGCTTTACTGCAGTTAGAACATTTAAGTGGATAATGCTAAGTCAGATATCAGATTTGTTCAGTTGAGTCTAAGTGTAAGCATTTTGTAATCTCTGGGTTATATGATAGGTTATACCATTGTAGCTGTAATTTACAAACTGCCTTACTGTATGTATTTTAAATATTTGCCTTGGTATATAATTTAATAAATATATTTTGCTAATCCATGCTATTATATTTTTACAAAAATGTTTATATCATTTTAGGATTCTGGCACACTAAGTTTCAGGTATTCTTCTCATTTGCAATAACTTCATCTCATTTTCAGGTTGAAATTGCAGGTCCATTTTGAACACATAACTGTAACCTGATATATAATTGAATGCAGGTGACACAGTTTGCTACGAATGAATACCCATAAACTTCTCAAAAAGATCTCATCTCAATAAAATAATGCAAACTTACGACACTAATAAGTTAGCAGTTTCACAATTATCACATTGATACCAAAACTGAGAAGTATGAAAAGCACAAGTATATTGCTCTGCGTCAAATATTTGTAGCTATAATACAGAATAAAATATTAAAATATTAAATTTTTAGTGAGATATATCACTGTGATATATTTGTTAAAATATTTTCAAGCATCCGCAACAAGTTGAAATAAACTAGTTGAAACATAATACATTTAAAGGTTTAGTTCCTGTAGAACCAGGCATGTAAAGTTTTGAAAACACAACGGTTTTTGTGTTTTATTTGTTTGTCTTGCCTCTGTTTTGTATTTGCCTTTGAAAAAGACTCATTAAGAGTCGAAAGCGCTCAGGCTAGTTAGATACTAGTTTTGCACTGTTTGTTGTCAGTTTATTGCATTTATCTTAATCAATCCCTGACACATATGATCCATTGCTGGATCCAGTGCACTCGAAAGGACTGTTATTTGCCATATGATTTGTAATATATATATATATATATATATATA